>PISX010008335.1:0-82713 GCA_004024625.1 Mellivora capensis | reverse complement strand
GGACGAATGGATAAGGAAGATGTGGTCCATATACACTATGGAGTATTATGCCTCCATCAGAAAGGATGAATACCCAACTTTTGTAGCAACATGGACGGGACTGGAAGAGATGATGCTGAGTGAAATAAGTCAAGCAGAGAGAGTCAATTATCATATGGTTTCACTTATTTGCGGAGCATAACAAATAACATGGAGGACATGTGGAGATGGAGAGGAGAAGGGAGTTGAGGGAAATGGAGGGGGAGATGAACCATGAAAGACTATGAAGGGGCGGGGGATGGGAGGTTGGGGGAGCCAGGTGGTGGGTATTATGGAGGGCACGCATTGCATGGAGCACTGGGTGTGTTGTAAAACTATGAATTCTGTTACGCTGAAAAGAAATAAAATTAATAAAAAAAAACTAAAAAAAAAAGTTGTCAGTTATTTTTAAGAAAGTTATGTCCCAAGATGGTCAGTGAGGTATGCAGCCACAAAAGATAGATTTATATATTCCTTTGCAAGCAAGTCTGTATTTTAATGAAAAAAGATTCTTCTAAATTAAATAAACCATTTTTTATTTTATAATCACTGATATATGTACAAAGATGAAGCAATAATAGTCAATTATTGACCATATAATAGGAAAAAGATCTTGCCAGTTAAATGAGCAAATGCAAAGCTGACACTTGCATGGCTTTCCAAGGGTCTCCCTAGAAGTTGTGCCTTAAAACCCCTCACTCACCTCGGGGTGCCTGGGTGGCTCAGTGGGTTAAAGCCTCTGCCTTCGGCTCAAGTCACCATCCCAGGGTCCTGGGATTGAGCCGCCTCATAGGGCTCTCTGCTCAGCAGGGAGCCTGCTTCCCTTCCTCTCTCTTCCCTTCCTCTCTGCCTACTTGCGATCTCTGTCCGTCAAATGAATAAATAAAATCTAAAAAAAAAAAAACAACAACCCCACTCACCTCATCCTAGTCCCAGCCCTGGTTGTTGTGTGTTTCAAACAGAAAATTTGCTGATTCCAATTAATAATTCAAGATTTTCATTCAGTCCATTGTATCAAAAATTTCAAAAATTCAATTTGTGATAGGTAACATATCTGATATTATTGAAAATTCGGTTCTGAAATTCAACATGAAAGTTAAAATTGTGTAGAGAATAATAACACACATACAAGTTTAGATGGATTATAATATGGGGGCAAAGGTAATATTCTTCTGAATTAAGAATGTAATTAGAATCAGTTGTGGTGCACACATAATCCATAATCAGGTCTATAAAAGCTATGACAGTCTACCATTCAAAATAAAAAGTATTGTCAATTTTATAAGTGTTTTAATATATAAACTGAGTTACTGACTATATTTTTTATTGGTCATCAAGTTTATGCTCGAGCTAACACTGAGTACAAAAAAGAATTAAAAACTTAAAGCAGGGAGTGCACACACATTTTTTCTTTGCCTCTATCAAACAGATTTTAAAATATGCCCTTGAGCGCCTGGGTGGCTCAGTGGGTTAAAGCCTCTGCTTTCGGCTCAGGTCATGATCCCAGGGTCCTGGGATCGAGCCCCACATCGGGCTCTTTGCTCTGCGGAGAGCCTGCTTCCTTCTCTCTCTCCCTGCCTGCCTCTCTTGCCTACTTGTAATCTCTGTTTGTCAAATAAATAAATAAAATCTTAAAAAAAATATGCCCTTGAAGGACTCTTAAATATTTTTAAAAATATGATATAAGAAAAAATTGTAGCAAGTAGCACAGAAAAGCTTATGTATTTGTTATTTATTGCTGCCTAAAATATTACCACAAAATTTAGGATAAAACAATAGGTATTCATTAGCTTATAACTTCTCTGGGTTGCAAACTAAGCACAGATTAGCTGGGTTCTTTTACACCCTAGAATCAAGATACTAGTTATCAATGTTGTCTCATTTTCAGACTGAACTAGGGAAAGATTTACTTCTAAACTCCCTGTTGTTTGGTACAATGGAGTTTCTTGGAGGATATTGCACGAATGGTTCCAGTTCCTGCTTGCTGTTAGCTGAAGGCCACCATCAGGCCCTGACCTTGTGGGCCTTGACAGCATGGAAGCTTGTTACATCAACGTGTGGAAGCCAAAAAGACAGCTGAGAGACTCTGCTAGCAAGTGAAACTCACGATCTTATGTAACCTAATTATGAGAATTACACTCCAAAACTTTCACCATATTCTCTTGGCTAGAAACACATTTCTGTGCCAGCCCACACTCACAGAGAGAGGATTCCATGAAAGGTGTGAGTTTCAGGAGGTGGATATGACTGAGATACAGCTTAGAGTTAGCCTGCCATGACTTAACTTAAAAGAAGGCCAGGAGAAAAGAAGATGGGGAGAAAAAGAAAATAAGATAAAAAGAATAAAGACAAAAGATAAAAAAAAGCAGATATGAGAGATGGAAAAAAAAAATGAATGGAAGAGAGTACAATTAAAGTTAAGTAAAGAAAAATATAATTAAATTTTAAAGCCTCTTATTGAGGCTGAAATATCATGCATTGAAAAAAATAGGTTATCTATCTTATAAAGCTCTGGAATAAAGTCACCAAAAATCAATTTGTTGTCACTCAAAAATGGAAGAGGCAATGGAAAATATTTTGTGAGTAAATAAATGTTCCTCTACTTGAATAATAATGGAGGAAAATGTATTTGATAACCATCATAAACGTTATTTTTTAAAGCTGGAAAAATAGGTTGTTTTTCTTAAAAAAAAAAGTTTGGTCATGAATACAGGAGGAATAATTTTTTCCAAGATACAGAAAGTAAGTGAAGATTTGCAAGTCAGGTGTATATGTTCCTTCTTTGTTCATAGCTTGATTTCAGAATTTCATGTATATGAATGGCTGCACAGCAGGAAGCCCAGAAATACATTTCTTCAATATTTTAATTACATGGTTCCTGGCAAACATTTGATTTATTCAGTGTAGCTCTGGAAGAGATATGTTGAGCCTTGTTCCCACATGTAAAAATATGACAATGAATAATTATTTCAGGGTACTAAGAATTAACAATAAAACTATTAGCATTTTGTTGAACACTTAAGAAATGTTTACTAAATATCTACTGAATGCATGGATTATTAGTATTATATGGAGTTATGTAAACCCCATACCAATCTGCATTTGAAGGAAAAACTGGGTTTTTAAAATTTAAGATCTTGTTAACAAAGTCAATTTTCAGTTGTAAAAAAGTCCTTTATAAAATTGTGTTGTTTTTTTCTTTCACTGTTGACTGAAATTTTTGAAAAGGCATTAAAAGGTTGTCTAGTTCTTCTTTTACTCAATGGCTACTCAGGGAAAGCCCCTATGTATCAGGCCCTTTCTTGCCTTTGAACAAAGCAGAGAAGGACGTTAGTGTATCTCATAGAGGTGACTTTCCTGTCCATGGGTAGGTGTATATAGTATAATCACACATGGACTCTTCTTGGAATTATCCTTATAATTTTATCTCTACCTTTATAATTATGTTATAATTTATCATATACATTAATAAGAAACTTTATACCATATTGACTATAGAAACATTCTTAGCTTGCATCGTAATATACCTTACTAGTCATTTATTTTCTGTAGCCTCAGAGATTTCTTTCTGCATTTTATCATACACCTTGCTTCCCAATTTCTTCAGAATCAAAATGTCTTAGATATAATGCTCTGGACCAAACACTACAGCTAGAAATCAAATCAAAAGTGTAATTCTCACAAAGTCAAGTCACACGAAACAGGAGAATAAATGGCATGCTAGCAATTTTTGCAATAATTTCCCCCCTTCAATTAATCAGACACTCAATTGGCTTGAAAAAAATATGTATCATCTAAGACAAGTCATCCGTCTTGGCTGGCACCTAAAGTAGATGGGCCATTCTTTACCTTATAGCACTTCGGCTATATAAACCTAAAAGTACAAAATGAAATTCTAGACACAAGGTTAAAGAAAAGCAGAGTCAGGTTTCATCTTCTCAATAATGTTAAATGGTCAAGGTGAGGAACAAAAAGTAATATCCATGTTTTGTGAAGTATACAAGAGATGTGAAGCAGAATGTCAAGAATGATGAATATAACAGAAATCCTCTCCTAGAAAGAACTTAGTCTACACAGCATTTTCAACAAATAAGTCACATATTCTTTTCTGCTCTTAGATCAAGCAGTGAATCAATAATTTGCAGTAAGGGTTAATTTGAGCCTTTGAGTGGATGTGACCACATATTAGGCTGAATTTGGTTGTTTGAAAGGAAAGGGATTTAAAAAAAAAGAAGAAGAAGAAGAAGAAGAAGGGGAAGGGATTTTGAATCAGTTCTAACAAAGTCATTGTTTATATATAGTTTGGATTTAGGGATACTGACACATTTGAGATGTAAGGCAGTTTATCCTGGTGGCTCTACCTTCCTGTCCCTGTGAGTTAGAAAGTTCTTCAGTGACTCATGAGACATTAAAGGAAAAAAATTACAATTTTTTCAATAATCAGGTGTGCCTTCAGGGAGCATCTGAAAATTGAACAGACATGGCAATGGAAGAGGCGTCCTACTCGTCCCTGAGGTTATCATTCAACCCACTATGTAAATGAGACACCAATGAAGCTGGTAGACCAGGAGAGAAGAATGAAGTAGAGGTACAGTCAGCACTGTACATTAAAGAAAAAGAGCCTCTGGTTTTGGTTCTAACACTTTGCTCTACCTTCCAGGTACATTTTGTTCTATCTTCCAGATATTTCCATATTTGGGTCCTGCGACATATCCCTACAACCTAATGGTAATATCTGCCTTTTGCCGTAAGTCTGGTTGTTTTGGTGTCTCTTACCTACAGCCCAAAGAATGGTAAGTAATATTCAGTTTCATTAATATTTCACTAGATATTCTGATATTATTTTTGTGAAATTGACTCAGGAAAAAAAGGCTTCCATTTGATAATATAAACACCAGTTTATATTCCCAAATATAAATTTTTCAGAATATAAATATTAATTTAATAAAATTTTGAACAAAAATATTGTATATCAATTATACAACACTATATAAAATATAAAATAAATTAGTTTTAAATTAATTTGGGTTTGAGGTTGTTTATAATGGTGTATTCTGAGAAACTGTTACCAAGACAATCGTGATGAATGGGTTTCTAGAGAACCACCCTCAGTTCTTTTTCTAGGACCTAGCTCTTCTCCGTGTGCAAGCTCTCTGGTTTAGCACATATTTGAATATTTAGTTTGAGTGTTGAATGCTCACATTTGACCTATGCAATTAAATGAATCTTGGATAGTGCATAGAGAGTTATGTATAAGTTCTACTTAATTATGACTCTCTGGGTACCCTTAGATGTAATTTCAGATTTAACTGTACAATAAGACCATTTCCTTGGATTCCATGATTAAAATGTTTGAATGTTATGTAAAAGATTCATTTTCTGGTTCACTGACAACACATACAGACGTATCTCCCTATGTCTCCTATTCAAATCTTATTTGTCTTGATTTGATAATGGGAAGAATTAGCAAAAATCTTACTGCTTAATAGAGAAGTGAAAAATATCTAGGGTACATACAATCCATTTTAAAAACTATATATGAGTATAAATGCACAGTTAAAGTATTAATGTTGAATGCATTTTACATATACATAGTTTACCTGTTGCTCCTTCAAAAATAATGTCATCATAATTTATTTGAAAGAAAATGAAGCTTCATATCTATATCTCTATCTGCTTCTCTTTTCTATTCTATTTATGTTATTACACTTAGGAATGCAAGATGTGATTTGAAAGAAAAGAAGGATAATAAGTTAATGCCAGATCTGAGTGACCTGCTGTTTTGTGCACAATTTGTGTTTTTGACATGTTGCTGAGATAAATAGGCAGGAGCTGTTTAGAGAAAGCCTTGCTGTTTGATGTCATGTTCTGGCCTGAAATTGTCATTGGTTAAAGTAAAGATCTCTCATAACCCTGAATATTAGAAATACTCCTGTTGTGTTTATACTAAATAGCTGGAAAACTATCACTCATCCATTTATAGTACAAACCTGAATCAATGTTTCAAAAATCTGACCATTCTGCTTACTTTGCTCTAAACAAACAAACAAACAAACAAACAAATAATTTCCAACTCCAGGGAACATTTCCAGTGTTAAAATGGTAATCTGTGGTAATCTGGCTTCCAGAAAGTAAGGGATTAGGTAGGATATTGGTGACTCCTTTTTCTTCTATTGGTGGGTAAGGTGGTAGAATATAGAAGCATATCTAAATGCACAGTTTCTTCAGGATATTCTAGGAAACAATTCATTCGCCCTGGAAGAAGAGATTAGGATTCTCCTTAAGAAGAGATTTAAGATTAGGACTTAAAATCAGAAGAAGGGGAGAGGGTTTTCCTGGAGGTATAAAGAAAAATTTCATGTTTTCTAAGGGCACCTGGGTTGCAAACTGCCACCAGTGAAATAGCTATTGGTTAGACTTTTGAATCTGGGCAGACCTGCTTTGAATCTGGGCTGATCCTACTGACCCTGAGCACCCGCTTATAGCTACAATAGCGCCCCGACGCGCTGACATTCCTGGTGGTCAGGAGGAACCTGCCATTTTTACCCAGAAGAAATGACCATGTAGGTAAGCATAAGATTTAGCATTAATAAACTTTGAGTTTACAATGTCTTTAACTACATGAATAGGATAATCACCACCAAAACCTGAATTGATATTCTGCACCATCAGAGAGACTAAAAGCACTTAATATTGAATAAGTATAAAAAGAGATGGAAAAAAATAAAATAAGTTGAAACAGAGAGGGAGGCAAACCATGAGAGACTTTTAACTCTAGGAAACAAACTGAGGTTTGCTGGAGGGGAAGTGGGTGGGGGAAGGGGTCATTGGGTGATAGGCATGAAGGAGGCACTTGATGTGATGAGCACTGGGGGTTATAAGCAACTGACGAATCACTAAATTCTACCTCTGAAACTAATAAAACACTGTATTTTGACTGACTTGAATTGAAACAAAAAATTTTTAATAAACATACAAATTAAAAAAAAAAGGATGGAAAATAATAGGGAAATGCTAAGAGACTTGTTTCACATAGCAGATGTAACAACAGGTCATGGAGGAAAAAGGAATGAAGAACAAGAAAATCAAATCAGAGATGCATTTTTTCTGAGCCTGGAGATTTAAGGTGCTTATCAAGTCCCATAGAAGATTAGTGAAAAACAACACACAATACAGAATACCCTGATAATATCCTTAATTCAAACAAAAGGAAAAAAATAATCCTTAAAATCACTGGGGTAGAAAGAAAAGTTTTTCCTAAGATAGAGGGTAAGCCTGTACCATGGGACTTCTCATCTACATAATGGTAATTGAAGGACATCTGTGGGTAATGGAAAGAAGGTATCTACTGTTCAAAAAGGTTACACTGTTATAACAGTCAATTGTTATGATCGTTATAATTACATATTTAAATTAAAAAGGAAGGTAGTATTAAATACTGGAAAACCTGGAGCTTGTGATTTCCATGTGTCTTTGGGCAACGCTAGGGTAAGTATCTTAATTTAGTAACTATAGAATCAAAACAGAGTTGCTAAAAAATGGGAAAAAAACATGTATGAACCATGAATTTATATTTTTAAGTACACATTTTATTCAATAATATAATTAGAATTTTTCCATATAAGTATTATTTACAAGTTATTAAACTAGAGGAGTTATACTCTTAGTAAATACTTAATGGTCTAGACTTAAAAGTAGGTGAGAGAAAAGATTAGATGGATGCATAGGTAGGTAGGCAATTAGAGAGATAGGTAGGGAGATATTCAGCTAAATAGGCTAAATCAATCAGAGCAAAATGTAGAAGTAGGGCAAAGACTAAGAAATACTAGTTTCTCATCCAGGTGGTGGTTGAGGGGAGAAGTTTAGGCAAGTAAATTGTCTTCAAAGGATGTAGTCATAGAAAAAAAGCTATTTTGTACATAGAGGCCATGAGGGCCTTAAGGTTCTCTTTGTCTTGACTAAACTTTAGACAAGTCCCTTCCTGATTATAGGCCTCCTTACTCCCATTTCTTAGAGCATTTACTTTAGAAAACCCACAGTTGTCAATTCTTTTTCTGTCTCTTCGAGACATAATTCTTCTCCCAGCCTCTAGCCAGCGTCACAACCAAGAGGAGCACTTTTCTAAAAGACCTGGGAGCCACTCCTTCAAAATGTAATCATCAAGAAAGATGGACTCATTAGAAAGCTCTGGGAATCTAATGTATAGCATGGTGATTATAGTTAAAAATACTATATAATATACTTGAAAGCTGCTAAGAGAGTATATCTTCAATGTCCTGACCACATAAAAGTAATGGTAATTATATGATAAGATGGAGGTGCTAGCTAACCTTATGGTAGCAATCATTGTGCAATATCTATGTATCAAATCAACATGTTCTTAGATTTATAAATATAGTATGTCAATTATATCTCAACGAAGTTGGGAGGGGGAGATGCGGCCCTTTCTCCTCATCTCTGTGGGAAGATAGGAACCTAATGTCAATAAGCATCAATTATTAAACACAGATGGCATAATCACACTGACTAATCTTCCTAGAAATGTCCTATAGTATTTTCAATTAGCTTACACTAGTGCTTAAAAATTCTCCTGTCTTTGTCTTATCAAAGTTGAAATCAGTCTCTCTTTCCTATTTTAACACTCTTGAGCAAAGTCTTTCTTTCCTGTTCCATCTGATGTAATTTTTGTTTCATTTTCTTTTTTTTAATGTATTGATAAAAATTTCAAGGGAAGAAACTTAAATTATGAAAATAATGGGATATTAGATTAACTTCACTACTGACTAATACTCTACAAATGCTCTACAAATGCAAGCCACAAGTTTCCTTATTCCAAACATAATCTTTGGTTAAAGATACAACTGTTTATTATTGTGCACAATAACTCAAAGAAATGGATATAATTTAGTGGAGTCCAAACTGCTACACTGTTTTTAAAAATGTCTGCAATTTATACCAAAATTATAATTTTATACTGAACCCAGCAATACCACATTTAGTAATCTAAGATTATAAAAATAAAAGCATTAATTCCTCTAGGTATATATACAAATATATTTATTAAAATGTTATTTTAGTGGCTAGAACATGCAAATTAACTGTTCCATTCACTGGCAATGGGTTAAAAAACACGTGTTATATCTACATCATGGACAAGTGCTATTAGCTGAACTAGGATCAATTGAATATGATTTTGATGTAGATCATGACTATTTTTATTTTTTTGAATACTTTATTTGATTTATTTGACAGAGAGCGAGAGAGGGAACACAAACAGGGGGAGGGGGAGAGGGAGAAGCAGACTCTCTGCTGAGCAGGGAGCTCAAGGTGGGCTGGATTCTAGCACCCTGGGATCATGACCTGAGCCTGAGCCGAAGGCAGATGCTTAATGACAGCCACCCAGGTGCCTCAGATCATGAATAATTTTAAAGGTGAAACTATTTTCAACTTGTGATGGATACTTGAAAAATCAGAGAGGTTTCATTTTGTAGTTTATTATAACTTGCTGTAATGAATTAAGCTCCAAAGTAGGAAAAAAAAAAAAAAAGAGGATTGGGGGTGCCTGGGTGGCTCAGTGGGTTAAAGTCTGCCTTTGGCTCAGGTGTTGATCCCAGGGTCCTAGGATGGAGCATCAGGCTCTCTGCTCAGCGGGGAGCCTGCTTCCTCCTCTCTCTCTCTCTCTCCTTCTCTCTCCGCCTGCCTCTCTGCCTACTTGTGATCTCTCTCTCTGTCAAACAAATAAATAAATAAAATCTTTAAAAAAAAAAGGACTGGAACTACTAAATATGAAATATTTCTAAATGAACTATTGGATAGACATTAGTTTGTTATAATTAATTTGACTTCTATATTTAAAGTACACATGATATTTATCTTAAAGAAATTGAGTCTTTATTAATAGAGAAAATTAAGTTGTGCTAATCTGTTTGAAGAGTGTGGTTCTGACTTAAGAGCTTTCAAATGATTTCAGAAAACTGTTCTCAGTAAACATTTCTTTTTTTTTAAGATTTATTTATTTTTATGAGGGAGAGGGGATATATAGGGGTGGGGCAGAGGGAGAGTACCTCAAACAGACTCCCCAAGGAGCAGGGAGCTCAAGGCTGGATCTCATGACCCATGAGATCATGACCTGAACTGAAATCAAGAGTCAGACACTCAACTTACTGAGCCACCCAGGCGTCCCTTCAGTAAACATAATAAGCAATAAAGTTTGGCTATCTTGTTCA
Source organism: Mellivora capensis (assembly GCA_004024625.1). Taxonomy (NCBI): domain Eukaryota; kingdom Metazoa; phylum Chordata; class Mammalia; order Carnivora; family Mustelidae; genus Mellivora; species Mellivora capensis. The sequence continues at coordinate 72,469 of PISX010008335.1, read as the reverse complement.
ACTGACAAATAATTTTTTTAAAGATTTTATTTATTTGACAGGAGAGATCACAAGTAGGCAGAGAGGCAGGCAGAGAGAGAGAGGGGGAAGCAGGCTCACCGCTGAGCAGAGACCCTGATGTGGGGCTCGATCCCAGGACCCTGGGATCATGACCTGAGCGGAAGGCAGAGGCTTTAACCACTGAGCCACCCAGGTGCCCCCTGACAAATAAATATTAAAGACAAGGCAGCAGAGCTTCACTCTTCTGCATAACACTATGAAAGCATGAACAATGGGAACAGGTAGTTTTATGAAAGCATACAAACTGTCAATACTGCCTTTTGAAAAGCAAATGATTATACTATATTTTTCTGTTTTCACTGGAAAGTGGCATATGCTTGTGCATGTACGTATGTGTGTGTGTATTTCTGAATGAGTTGGATGATACCAATTAGTTAAATTAAGTGAGGCTTTTAAAAGGTCCGTATTTACACTGATATCTGATAAGAGTGCAATCATGATTCAGTACTTTATATGCATTCCTTCCACACTCCTAGTTTGGTCTAGGGTAATCAATAGCATACATAGCGAAAAAGTGCTTTCTTACTATGTTGCAGCTGCTTCTAAACCTGACTTATGAAATACAAATCGTGTTTGCATTCATAATTTACCTTCAATTATTAAATATATTAAATGGGATTAAAAATTTTCCAAACATCATTTGAGATTGCTGGATTGAAGATGAACATGGGAAGAGATTTTAACACAGAGATAACAGTTGATTTAAGTTAAATCACTTAATCTCTGTGTAATTCCTGTTTCTTATCTTCAAATTTGAAATAAATCTTCTATCTAAACATAGATGGGAGATGTTGATTTTAATCAATGAAATTATGTCCTGGTTGTTGGTTGTAAAAAATAGAAAACTTAAACCTTGTTACCTGGTGTTCAACAACTTACGGCAACATTTCCATTTTATTGTTTACCTAGTTTTATCTCTTTTTGTAAAAAGAGTGGTATAAAATTCATTGAATATTGTTTCATTCATATTTAAAATGTTTGAAGATATTATTTAATGTAAGACTAAGATTAGAATCTTTACTTGCAGAATGAGATTTTATTGATAAGAAATTACCAACAACATTAAATAACCTGGTGTTTTTTTACGGAACAATTGCATCTTTTCTGAGCCCCGACTTTGTCAGCAGTAAAAGGTGGGATACCTATTCCACAGTAAGGCTCTTAGACTTATAGAGAGCTGAACCAGGGAATTAATGGAAGAAATATACCATCCCTAAAACAAGGGTTTTATAGGATAGAGGACTTTTAATGGAATCAGTATGTTTTTACATCTGTTCCCCAGGTTTCTAAGAATTAATTTCATTTAGTTATTTCCTCCAGTTCAGGTGATCAGGTTCAGGAGACAAATTTAAACTAACAAAATTTAAAATTTATATAATTTATATATATGTGTATATACATATATAGTTTATATTTTCACATGTATAAGATTTAAATGTAACCTATATCTTCTTAAGAATTTGTTAAATATTCACTATTCTAATTCTTACCATTAGTGGTTATAATAGGAATGACAGATAAAACTATCTCTTGGCTGCCAACACTAATGACCCAAGGTGGCAGGAATGCTATAGGATAAAACAAAACAGAAAGCAGTTTATTCAATTATTGGTAAAATTTTAAATATTCCAATTTTTTTTTTTTTGCCAGTAACTCAATGTGTAGTTCTTCCATGTCAACAAGGAAAACATTTGATTGACACTCCCTATTGGCCTTATATAAATTTTTTTGAAAAAAAAAAAAAAAACTTTTTCCTTTATGAATTTAGCAACAAAAAGTTTGATGGCCTCCTATGACCCAGATACTGTTTTTGAGGGTAAGGATATAAAAGTAAATAAAATAAAAAAGAAACTTAGAGTAGGTTGGTCAGGAAAATACTTATTTAGAATGAGAGATTTAAAGATTTATAGAAGGTAAGGAATTGAATCACACCTATAACTGTGGGGAGAACATTCCAGGAAAAGGAAGGAGGAAGTGTAAGTCCTAGTATTAGAAGCATGGTTAGATGTTTGTGTAGAGTATGGAAGCCAATATAGCTGGAGTGAATCGTTGAGGGAGGGAGAAACAGGAGATGGGGTAAAAGAAAGCAAGGGAGGAATGGTTCATCTCTGATCATGTAGGTCCCTGGAAAGACCCTGGCTTCTTTTCTGAATAAGATGGGAGCCAGTGAATGATTTGTTGCAAAGAAGAGGTAAGGTATGACTTAGAAATCTTTTGGAGTACTTAGGCTACTTCTGAACAAATTTGTAAAAAATATAAAATTCAGCTATTAAAAAACACATACAAATGCTGTTTCAATAATTACATAAGATGTAGACTAGTGTATGCAGTGTGATCCAAAGGGGCACCTGCACCCCAATGTTTATAGGAGCAATGTCCACAATAGCCAAACTGTGGAAAGAGCCCAGATGTCCATCAGCAGATGAACAGATAAAGGAGATGTGGTATGTATACACAATGGACTACTACTCAGTCATGAAAAGGAGGAATTCTTACTATTTACATTGAAGTGGATGGAACTAGAGGGTAATACGTTGAGCAAAATAAGTCAGTCAGAGAAAGACAATTATCATGGTTTCACTCGTATATGGAATATAAAAAATAGTGCAGAGTGATCATAGGGGAAGGGAGGGAAAACTGAATGGGAATTCAGAGAGGGAGACTAATCAAAAGAGATTCTTAACTCTAGGAAACAGTAAGGGTTGCTGAAGAGCAGGTGCATAAAGGGATGGGGTAACTGGGTGATAGACTTAAGAAGGCATGTGACGTGATGAGCTCTAGGTGTCATATGCAACTGATGAATTACTGAGTGCTACACCTGAAATAATGACGTACTACTATATGTTGCCTAATTAAATTAAAGAAAAGAAGTAGAATAGTGTAATATAAAGAACATCTTTAAAGGACCTCGAATATGTGGGAACAGTCCCATGTTTAACACTAACTGGTACTATGAACCTGAGTAAGTTGCTCTGTCTCTTGGTCTCAGCTTCCTATTGGCTGAAAGACATTGCCAGGTGGGACTTCTAATGTTTCCCATTTCAGGTCTAAATTTCTAGGACTCCGAACCCTGAGTCAACCCCTTGAGCCCTGCTGGTCAAGTTGTTAGGCAGAGAAATCAGTAAGTGTGTATTATTCACTTTGTCAAACTGTCTTTTGTTGTTTGGGAGAAAGGCATTTTTCTTTTCTTCTTCTTCTTCTTCTTCTTCTTCTTCTTCTTCTTCTTCTTCTTCTTCTTCTTTTTTTTATACTAGAGTAGGAAACAATTTTAGTTTGGTGAAAGGAGATAGTATAGTAATAACCTGAGGTGCATTTTTATTATTTTTCCTATTTTTTTTGCAAATTCACACACTTTTTAGAAAAATAAAGCCCAAGCAAATTAGCTAGACTTTCCGCTGACTTTCACTGAAATACACAGGTACAAAGGACAGTAACAGTTTGAGAGGTTATAATGCTGCATTTTAAAATCCACATACATTCATTTAAGCCAAAGTAGATAGAATTTACTTTTTTTTTTAAATAAGTTGGAATGGTAGTAGGAGTGAATAAAAGCTGAAGAGAATGACGTTTGGACGAAAATGAAATTACTTCACACAAAAATAGCATTGTCTAAAAGGTACATCTATTTGTGTTAAAGATGTGGACAGCCAGAAGTCACAAAGTAAAAGTGTGGGTGCCATTGGGTCTGTGGTGTGCACTCTGGATACGTGAGAGCTACAGCTATGACAACAACATTTATTAAAAACCCACAGTATGTATACACTGGTTCCTCTCCTCTTTGTGAAACTTACAACTGGTTCCTCTACTTTTTAAATTACTCTCTAAGATTAGCGAAGGAAAGTGGATGCTTCTTCCATCTGTGGTTCCAAATTAAATTTCCCCTTAAGTCCATACCTTCCAAAGGTCAAAATCATGAACTACTCTGAGAATTCCCTACCACGTTATTACAGCTGTCACTTTCAGAGAACTGATTACCAGCCCTATTTTACTCCAGATTTCAACTTAAAATTGTGAATCATAACAATTTTGAAGCCATACATTTTAACTTTTTGCAATAATAATCAATTCTCAGTATAACATATTTCACCATAATGTTGTGAAATGTTATGAAACATTTCTCAAATGCAAGAATGTGGCCATTAGAATTCTGATTTTTGTATTTTGTATGTGTAATGCTGTTCCCATACAGAATTCATAATAATCATGTACAAAACTCATTCATCTTTTAAATGTTTAATGCTGTGCTGATATATAGAACTGAAGTAGAAAACTAATAGCATTTTGACTTTTGTCAATTTTCCCTTCAAACTTATTTTCCAAGGTAAATAATTTATAGACATATATATACACACACAGAATATGCCTTCAGTTAAATAATATTTATATAACACCTTTTAAATGAATCAATATAAAACTGATTATTTTGGATAGGATAAATAGTATTTTGATATCATTAACTATGACCATAAAATGAGCATTAAAATTAATTTCACTCCCAAAAGTAGAAACTTTAAAAATTTTGTCTTTAAAAAATTATTTGGATTTCACAAATTTTGTCTTTTATTTCATAGATTAGTTTCAATATTTTTATTGAATGAGATTTTCTATCAAGGACTATTTAAATTCTACACATGCTTCTTAGAAAACTGTTAGGTGTTAGAATATTGTGGTTATTATGACACATAAAAATATTGTCCTTGTCCTCAGGAGACTATCAAGAGAAAAAAAAATCATTCATCCATTTATTCAACAAACAGTTTTCAAGGACACCCAATGCACCTGGAACTGGTTATCATGCCATGCCCAGAACTCATTTAGTTCTTTTTGATGACAAGGATAATAAGAAGCATTAACTGTCATCAAATATATAGTGTGGATGCATAAACAAAAGTGACTAAAGCACCAGGGGAAGAAAGTATCATTAAATGATGATGAAGACAATCACTTTCTACAAAACAGCTAACTAAATTTTAGCTAGTGACAAAATACAGTGAAAAATATGGCAGAACATAAAAATATGACTAACTCTTCTAATTTTATAATAATGGGGTTTATTGGGGCGCCTGGGTGGCTCAGTGGGTTAAAGCCTCTGCCTTCGGCTCAGGTCATGATCCCAGGGTGCTGGGATCGAGCCCCGCATCGGGCTCTCTGCTCAGTGGGGAGCCTGCTTTCTCCTCTCTCTCTCTGCCTGCCTCTCTGCCTACTTGTGATCTCTGCCTGTCAAATAAATAAATAAAATCTTTAAAAAAAAATAATGGGGTTTATTAACTAATGAAACATATTTTACTCACTTTATGCAAGCATATATGTTAAAATAATTTATTCAGATTAAATATTTGAATTCATAAAATGTTATTATCTTGTCAATTTCAGATATTATACATGATTGCAGTTGAATGTGTAAATAAGGGAATTTAATTTAAACAGTCAAGAAAATAAAAATGAATAAATCAAGAGTAAAAAGAAAGTAACAAAGAAATGTACAGTGCTTTTTAGACTGTATAAGTACAGGGGAAAATAGAAACACACACACAGACATATACACACACAGGCATAGGCAATTTAGTCCATATGTCAAGAAATTTGAAATAAGGAAATATTTAAACCAGACATTGCATAATAGGGTTTATATAAATTGCCAATCAAGTATGCACAGGGTATGCTAAAAAAAAAAGTGTCATCAAGGAATCCTTCAAGAGGGCCATCCTGGGATACTGGGAAAACATGTAATTAATGTAGATTGAGTGCTGGGTTTAAGTTGCTTACCAGGACTCTAGATGGAGAGGTCAAGGAAGTAGTTGGGAACACAATTCTCAGTTTAGGAGAGTCTAAAAAGTTTGAAGTCATCCAAATGGAAGGTCAAATCTCAAAGGAGGATAGCTTATAAAAGAGTAAAATGTTGTCAAGACAAAGATCTTTCAATAATACGCATATTAGAGAAGAGCAATTAGAAGAAAGTGACTTTGGAAATAAAAGTAAAATGAAGACTTTATTACTAACATGGAGAAGAGGAGAAACTTTTAAAAAGAAGAAATTGTCAATCAATGGCAAATACTCTAGAAATGTCAAATCACTTAAGGACCACACACACACAACTTTTTCTCTCTCTCTCTGTGAAACTGTCAATCTTCACAGAATAATTTTAAACATTGGGGTGAAGGCTAATTTGGATCATAAATGTTAAAATCTGAGTGTGGTTGAGGTTTTGGAGACAAGAAGTATATACTGCTTTTGCTAATAATTGTCTGAGAAGAAAAGAAGAGGAAGAAAACTAGAGTTGTTGTTTTTTTTTTAAGTGGATAAAATATTTTAAGGCAAAAAATTTTGCATTAGATGATACAGGAAGACAGTAAGTTTGATTTAAGTGTCATAATTGACAGGAAGACAACTCACTGAGAAAGGAACATTTCAAATGTATGAAAAAAACATTTTTTTAAAAGGTCAGACTCTGGAGTGATTTCCAAAAAAATGGCTCTTTTCTACATAATGCAAACTATTATTATTTCAGTGTAAAAAGTTACTTCATTGAAAATATCTGTTACTTAATTTTATTATATCTAAATTAAATAACTATTTTTATTCAGACTTATTGACTCATGAAGGTACAGCCATTGGACATTTGAGAGTGTTTATGATGTCAGTAAAATATTTACTTTAAAATCTTGAAAGCTGGGACGCCTGGGTGGCTCAGTGGGTTAAGCGGCTGCCTTCGGCTCAGGTCATCATCCTCTGGGATCGAGTCCCACGTTGGGCTCCTTACTCGGCGGGGAGCCTGCTTCTCCCTTTGCCTCTGCCTGACACTCTGTCTGCCTGTGCTCGCTCTCTCTCTCTCCCTCTCTCTCTGACAAATAAATTTTAAAAAAAATCTTGAAAGCTATTATACACAAACCGGGAATAGAACATATGTCTAGCTGGAAAGTGGTGATCACTGAATTAACGGAAGAAATTTGAATAAGTATAGATTATAGAAATAATATTGTTATTAGCAATGTCATGGTTTATACATTATAAAGTCGGCAGTAGCAAAAACAAAAGCCAGCATGAATTCACAAAAGCAATGAATTTATCATCACTAATATCCTCGTTATCCAAGCACTCCAGAATCATGGGTATTTTGAAAGGATTTGTGCCACAGAAACCAACTCATGACTGATGAACTTATGCATCTAGACAATACTTTAGAAAATGATACTTTGATTATGACCAACCATATTAGTAGAGAACACTGAAGGTGAAGTGTGCTGTCCCATCGATTCCTCATAGTAAACTAATAACACCTCAGAATCTCCTGCATTTGGATCAGCGATCATGCTGCCATTCTGTTGATGACATCAGATTCAGAAACCAATATATTTTAAGACCATTTGAATTTTTAGATGATAAATTCCAAAATTTTCCAAAATAAATTATAATAAAAATTTCATAAGCATTCAAACCCAGAAGCATTCAAGCCACTATTTCCTTCTAGGAATAATAATTTGGTTCATACATTATAATTATTTAATAAAAAGTTTGTGACAGGTCACATGCTACCCAACGTAGTGATAGACTAAATTATTAAATAATCTACAAGTACTCTAGGTAAGGGGGCCATAGGACTTAATAAGCAAGCCGGGATACTTTGGAGAATTAAAGGGATGTAGATGATTGTGTAGGAACAACAGGCAGGAACCAGGACTATTCTAGGCAAATTAGGATACACAGTCTCCATTCTTACAGATCCCATTCATTTAAATATCTTTTCCTGTTTTACTAAATATAAGAGGGCATTGTATTCTTTACATTAATTCTTCCTGTCAAATATTTAACTACTTGGTGTAATTTATAATAGGAGCAATCTCTCCGTATCATCTTAAGACAAAGTGTGTGTGTGTGTCTGGTGTGTGTGTGTGTGTGTGTGTGTGTATGTGTATGTGTGTACTGGAATGCCCACATAGTCATTTCCATTTGATTATCAGTAACAGATGCCTCTCATTTTATGCACTCTTAAATCTAACTGCAAAGTCATACATGTATATATTATTTAGTTGGTACAAATCCAATACTATTAACTAATGAAATGTGAAATCAAAAAGGCATAAGAGGGCTAACTAGAAAATAAAGCAGTCTGAGGATGCCATTCAGCACTCAAATACACATGTAGGAGAGATGAAGGTGAAGAAATAAACTTTCTCCCATCTCTTCCTGTGTTTATAGATGATATGATGTGAATAATCACTAACAGTTCTCATTTAAATGTGCAAGTTACCCTTGGGCATCAATTATAACTAACTGAGGACATAAGCAACAGCTAAAAGCTGACAAATGTGTGTGTAGAAAGCTCCTTAAAACATAATCACTTTCCCATCAATGAAGAAGCAAGGATATCATAACCAGGCAACTGGGACACCTTGTCAGTTATGTATAAATTGGGCAATAAAGAAAATAGCTTGACATAAGAGATGCCACATCCTGAGAGAGCTGCTCAGGGAATGGAATCTTGACTTCAGTTTGGACTTGTCTGCTGTAAGCCATCAACAACATTAGACGATGCCAAGTCGCACAGCAGAATTAATTAATAAATATTCAAAGAGACAATGAAAAGATTTCTAAAATCTCCTTATAGTAAAAAGAATGTATTTTTTTTTGCTTTTAATTAGAATCGTGGAAAAATAGGCTATGAAATATACCTACGACATACAAAAAATGTGAAAGGTATTTTGGATTTTTTTTTAAGATTTTATTTATTTATTTGACAGACAGATCACAAGTAGGCAGAGAGGCAGGCAGAGAAAGGGGGGGGGGAAGCAGGCTCCCCGCTGAGCAGAGAACCCGATGCAGGGCTTGATCCCAGGACCCTGAGATCATGACCTGAGCCAAAGGCAGAGGCTTAACCTCCTGAGCCACTCAGGTGCCCCTGGATTTGTTTTAAAAAAAGTTCTCAAGTACAAATTTCCACTCACCCTTTACTCTGGAGCAATAGCCCTGAATATTTTTCCATGTGCAAGAGATTTTCATCTAGCTCACCCACTGTTCCTTTGAATTCAATACTCTAAAACTGAATGAATTACTTTTTACCACTTTTCCCTTTGGTATTTCCAATTTTGATAATGAAGCCTCAGTTCAGGTATGTGGGCTTTCTCACAGGCTGGGTTCTCTGAAAGCAGAGAGAGACGGTGTTTGAGGTGTGATCCTTTGGGCTTTTTTTTGCTTTTGTTTTTGTTTTTTAAGGGTTGTCTGTCAAAGAAAGGAATGAAGCAGTATTGAGCAGAGGCCAAAGTTGGAGGGCCATGCGGGCTGATGCAGACTTAGGCAAAGCTCAGGATGAAGAATGACTCATCAAATCATCCTTTACTGGCTTCAGATACTTGGACCTTTCTCTGTGTCCTTTGATCATACACTGGATGCAGGCTGCACTTGGGAAGAGAGTGATCTCAGGGCCAATGTGTCTGTGAAGTTAGCTCAGCCTTCAGAAGGAAAATTTGAGGATTCTGGGGACCTATCACCTGTCTACCACATTCCACATTTCAGTCCCATATACCGGCATTCACTCACTAGTTCTAATAAATGTTGAAGAATTTTTTTCTATCTGCTACATAATTCATAGCTTTGGTGCTACTGTCTTAATCCTGGTTGTCTTTTCTTTTTTTCTTAGTATTTGTGCCAATTTCCTTGCTCAGTTTTATGCCCAGGCTGTCTGAATTGTCCTCTTTCACAAGCTGCTTCAATTGCATAATGACCTCCCTTGCCTTCTAGATGGATGCATACTGGCAGTAGTTAACTTCTTTAAACATTTACCTATACACTGTCCAACTGAATTGCAGTAATTCTGTCTCTGTGCCATGATCTTCACTGTCTTTATCCTCTTTCTCAGGCTCTTTCCTTGACCCCTTGCATACCAGCCTGGTAAAGTTCCACTCTCTGACAAGAACACTGCCCACCAGCAGTAGTTCATACTTTTCTTCTTTGAACTAGCTCCATAACGAGCTGTTGGTTAGCCTCTTTAGAAATATTAGTGTAACATCTGTATTTGCCTAATACGTAAAATATCACATCATGGAAATTAAATAGCAAGCGAAGTCATTTATGGTTTCTGGCACACAGTTTGTGCTCAATAAAATATAATTATTACAACTCTGTGTTTTGGGGTCAGTTGAATGAGATTTGTTTCTTGACTTACTGGCAAAATAATTAGCCCATTTTTAACAAGTTATTTCAAAGATATGTGTGAAAATCAAGTTCCTCAGTGCTTCATAAGATAATGTGTTAAATATTAAGATTAAAATTACGAGAAAAAAAAATAAACGTACCATGTCCCTGCAGTAAAATCTTACGATTTTAAAATCTCAGCCGTGCTTTTTTTAATTGCTTGGTTTTTTAAAAAATATAGACTCTCACTCTCCAATGTAAAGTTCTATGGGTGTGTCATTAAGATGCTATTTCCATTCAAGTATATTTAGTTATATGCTAATATGAACATTATTTCTTAGTAAAACCAAGTTGCTTTATAGAGTGGATCTGAAACGCTTGAGTTATATGGGTAAGGCTGATTCAAAACAATTTTCTAAAAAGAATTTGCCTCCTGAATGTGGACATGCCCATAGCTCACCCTGATTGCTTTATTGAGATTTTAAGCCTCCATAAAAGGATTATAACCCTAACCCCACCTTGACTATTCCTAAGGAACATGGTTCTCAATTCTCATGGCTACATAGAAGAGTGTATTTCTGACATTTGCCAGGAGTAAAATCTCAAAACAATGTCAGCCAAAATATACTGTAAGAATAGTGATGCTAAATGGTTTTCAAGGACACAGTCTAGCCTGTCTTTATAATTGGTTTTGCTAAGTTGTGACTGGGGGTGATGCCTTAGGTAACTCATTCTAAGTCCCTTTAGAGGACATTAGAAACATCTGGATGATCTGAGTGCAGAAGGTTTTATCTGCTTCTCTTTTGATGCATCCCAAGTATGTAGTATTCACGTTGGACACACTGAATAAATATTTGTGGATGCATGATTCCACTTTATTACAGTGTCATCATCAGGATTATTATTTTCTAATTATTACACCAGAAAATACATGTTTTCCTGGACAATTAGTTTATTTTTGCATCAAGGCCATTTAAGACTGTAGTGGGGAAAAAAAAAGAGTTCTCTTTCATCAGTTTTGAAAAGCTTGGTAACAAATTCTGTTCTAGCAGGATGATGTGGGTGCCTACAGTGTGCAGTTTCAGCTCAATTCCCAGCTATCCTTTGTAATAAAAGTTTAATTTCTACAATGTTTTTCTTGCTTTTATTTTAGATTCTTTGGAAGTCATCTGAGATTCTTTCTGGAATAAGCAATATGCATGGAAAGAAGGAGATGGTGCTTAAATTTCCTTTCTATTCCAAGATTAATATGGATTTCTTCTTATTATTAATGGGTGTTTTAGATGCAAAAGGGTTACTGTAAACAGTCCAGGACTACAGACATTTCCTCAAGAGTCTTTACCTACTTTCACCCCTACCCCCATCTCTACCCCACTCCTAACAAACGTTTAATTATTTTAACAAATTATCACTGGGATGCTGTCACTTATATTAAGCAGCAGTTATGTTATTTTTAATAACAGTATATCCTTACATATGGATATGAGATTTCTTTTGAGAAAAATAGCATTGTTCTAAAATCAGATTATGGTAATAGTTGAACAACTCATAAATATACTATACTACTTAAGTATGTCATTTATATAAATTATATTTCAGCAAAGCTTTTTCTTTCCTTTTGCTTTTTAATATATATATATATGCATATATATGCATATATATATATATAAGAAACGAATACATATATATATATATATATATTTGTATTCGTTTCTTATTGCTGTCATAACAAAATACCACAAACCTACTAACTTCAAGCAATGCAGATTTGTTCTTTAACTATTCTGGAGGTCAGAAGTCTGAAAGCAGTCTCACTGGGCTACAGTCAGCATGTCCACAAGGATGATTCCTTCTGGAGACTCTGAGATAAGAATCCCTTTCCTTGAGCCCTTTTCAGCTTCAGGCGGCTACTTTTATTCTTTAGCTTGTGGTCCTGTCCTGCATCGTCAAAGTGCATCATCATTCCAGTCTCCACTTCTGTAAGTCACCTTTTCTTCCCACTCTGACTCCTTGGGCCCACTGGATAATCTAGAATCATCATTCCATCTCAAAATCCTTAACTTGACAACATCAAGTGGTTACCTTCCAGATAAGGTAACATTTACAAGTTCTGGGAATTAAGACATGGACATTTTAGGAAGGTCATTATTTAGTCTACCACAATGTCTTGAGTGCAAATATTCACAACATACCAAAAAAAAATTTTTTTTGTAAATTAAAGAAAAGCAGATATAGAGAAAGGTAATCAATTATACAAAGTGATAGAACAATTTCTGTAACAGCACAGACATGAGTCACCTAACAAGGTCTGCAGTACCAGCACCATAGCTCATGCGGTCACATGGAAAAGCATAGGTCAGATCAGCTTACATATTGAGGTTGGTGCATAAATATAATGTATTATATAAAATATAATTCCAGTAACAACAAGAGTGTACAAAAAATACTCCCTGTTCTCTAGCATTGTTGTCTAAGTTTATCAGGTTCGAAAAAGCACAAGTATATGTATGTTTCTAAATACCTCAACTCTTGATTTTGGTTCAGATCATGATCTCAGGGTCCTGGGATTGAGCCCCCCCCCCCCATCAGGCTCCATGCTTAGCATGGAATCTGCTCCAGATTCTCTCTACCACCTCCCTCTGCCCCTGCACTCACTCACTCCCTCTCTTTCTCCAATAAATAAAGAAATAAATAAACTTTTTAAAAAATCATAATATATACAGGGAAAGTGAAAATGAGGAGAAAAAGGAAAAAATAAACAGGAAATGGTGGATAAAGGTATGGGTATCTTTGCACATTTAAAGTACAAATGTGGTTGAGTCATCAGATCCAGCTGATGAGCCTCAAACTGTAATTTTTGACTTTATATAGTGCTTTAAGAGTGGAGTAGGTCATCAAGGGATTCTCATTCCAAGTGAGTTCCCCCAAGGACAAACAAGTACTTCATTAGATAGCTTCTGCCAGTCAACATTCTTCCAAAGTAAACGGCTACAATAAGCTTTTAATAGAGTGAACCAAATAAAAAGCCTATCTTAAATCCTCTGGCTTCCAGGTCCTGCCATTAATAAACAATCAAACAACAGCAAAACAACAAAGACAAAAATATAATAAATCTTGCTACTGTGGCTCATCTGAGCCAAACTTTTATCTCTAATTTGATAATGCGCCAGTCTGACACTTTCCTTTTTGGCATGTGGAAACCTCCTTCTATTTCAGGCAAGTCTGTCCCATAGCATCCATCTAATAGAGAGAAAAAATGGATCTTGTTATCCATACGACCACCTTGAGGGCACACTGCAGCTTGCAGAGCACATGGTGATACTTATGGTGTCAATAACAATGTCTAAATAACACAAGTTTTAATCGCAGTCATCTTTTATCGACATGGTTGCTCCCTGGGCTCTGTTTAATTTGATCACATTGAAATGTGCTGTCCTGATTTTCATGAATTAGAGCAAAGTCACCCTTACTCGCCATCTGAAGTCTCAGATGTTCCTTCCCACCCAGTAATGAAAATGAAAATTATTTTCCTTGGCAACTCAGATGGTATTCTGGTTAATTATGTGGATGTAAGTCTTAGATTATTTGCATATTTTATAGCTAGAAATCCCTCTACTTTATGGCCAGCTCTGTTTTTTTCAACTTTCTTAAAATGTTCTTTATTTTATGTTATTTTATTGTGTTTTAAGAACTTATTAAGTTTTCCTGAAATTATTTTTGTAATCAAGCAGGTTCTAATATACATTTAAGATATATATTATAGGCTTTTTAAAAAAATTAAATTCACAGTATTTATAAATGGTATTTATAATCTAAATATGATATGTCCCCAAAACTTTTATGTTTATAAAGGGCCAACTAATTAATTAAATATAAGCTAAAAATAATAAGTACATAAATAATTGGGTTAGGTATCTTTTGCAACTACAAAGGATGGAATGGAATTGGAATGGAATTTAGAAGTGGATAGGTACTGCTTGCCTCAAAATAAATAAATAAATAACATAAAGAAGTACATTATTGGCAAAAGATTAAACATTGTTAATAAAAATAAATTACATGTTTAGAAATTATGAACTAAAATGGATTATTTTGAGTGAATATGTTATCGAATTGGATGTTTTTCACAAATATGTTGACTGGATACCTTGAATGAATGGATATGATGGATTTCTAATTTTTAAGGTAATTTCTTTTTAATGACAGGCTGCCCAGCTACACAGCTGGTCAGTGGTCAGTGGCAGGGACTGCAAATGATAAGGCCGTATAAAAAAAACAAAAGCTTCTCACATTATGTATTGTTTGTTTCTAGATAATTTAAAAATCCCCTAACATGACTATAATGTCTGATATCTGCCATTTATTGAGTACACAACTTGTTGTATGGGCTTAACATACATCATTTCACTTAGTAATTTTAATAATCCTGAAGACAGTCATTATTGGAAACTTTTGGAGGAGCTCATAGTCTCCATAATAACCATGTTAAACCCCAGACAGAATTAGAACTAAAACCCAAGTCTGATGACCTTAGCTTTTATACTGTGCTTCTAGAATCTGAAGAAATAAACAAATTTTGCTGTTGTTCCAATATAGTCTAACTGGCTTTAGATGATACTGCTTATTTCCTACAGAATAGGAGAGAATAGAAGCTCAGGTTTATATCTCCTGGTATAAGGACAGGTCTGCAGGGCTAACAGTTTCTTAAATGTGTCAGTAATAAAGTGTTTGCCTTCCATAACTACTCTGGGGGATAAAGAAGACAAAGAAAAAAAGTTACATATGTTACATATGAATCTGTGTAATTATAACTGATTTTAATAGGACTACACAATCATCTTTCATCATCTTTTTCTTAGATTTTAAAGACCAGAATGGTACTGAAGAAAAAAAAAATTCTTTACTGATTTTTATGATCTTCTGTTAGCAAGTTCCTCCCGGGCCCTGAACAAGACAGTTCATGTCACTGCTGTAGGTTTCCTACCATATAAAATGACTTCAACTTTTGGAATGTTGAACTCTTAGAGTTATGTCAGGCTTTAAAATTAAATGACTTGATTAGACTTCTGATTCCAGAAAGATGGAGAAGATATGTTTTCTTATTCCTCCCACTAAGTACACTAAACAAGCTGAGCATTATATATAAAATGAACATAGAACGTAGAATTATATATAAAATGAACACCTTAAAAGGTGGAGAGAAAAAGGGCAGATAAACTAGGGACTTCAGACTCCAAAAAATGGCACAGTGATATGTGTTCTAGCTTTATATATCCCAGACTGAAGCTGAAGAAGCTGGTGTCCCAGAAATGCTAATGGGTGCACAGAAAGACCCCCAAATGCCCATGCTTTCTATCCAAAGTATCATACAAGAATCAGCTAAGACAGAAAATCTTAAATAATAAGTACTCGTATAACAGCAAAACAACACAGAAAGAAAGGAAGAAAGAACAATAAAAAAAGAAACAAACAAACAAACAAACAATTTCTTGTATTACCTATGTCAGAAGAGGCCAAGTGGGGTCTCAAGAGTTCTATACTTGTCGGGCCATAATGAGGTGCCCCAATCATCCTGTCAGAGTTTTGGGTCAGAAATGGTTAGGTAGGGGCTGGAATTTTATCCTTGCTGATGGTAAGGAAGTCAACCTCCACCCCGCCCACAGCCTCAGTGAAGACCACTGCAATTTTAAAACTGAAAACAACAACAAAAACACAATGGATGGGCTCAACAGCAGAATGGAAATGGCAGATAAAAGAATCAGTGAACTGGAACACAGAATAATTGTAATTATGCTATCTAAAAAGCACAGAGAAGAATCAACTCAAAAAAAATTAATGAACTGAGCCTGTGGGGCTATAACAAAATATCTAACATTCTTATCACATGAGTCCCAGAAGAAAGAAGAAAAACAGTGAGGCTGGAAAGGCATTTTAGGAAAAAAAAAAAAAAAGACAAAAAATTTCCTAGATTTGGCAAAGTATATAAACCTATAGGCTCACTAAGCTGAATGAACTCCAACATCAACTCGAATAAATCCACCTAAAAACACATCATAGCCAAGCTTCTGAAAGATAAAAGCAAAGAAAAAAAATTCATAAGAGTGTAAATGATATACCTATAAGAAAAAAAAAGGAGGTTAATGGATTTTTTTTTAAGATTTTATTTATTTATTTGACAGAGCGAGAGATCACAAGTAGGCAGAGAGGCAGGCGGAGAGAGAGGGGGAAGCAGGCTCCCTGCTGAGCAGAGAGCCTGATGGGGGGGGGGGGCTTGATCCCAGGACCCTGAGATCATGACCTAAGCCTAAGGCAGCGGCCTAATCCATTGAGCCACCCAGGCGCCCTGAGGTTAATGGATTTCTCATTAGAAATTTTGGAAGCCAGAAAAATTTTGAGTACTGAAAAGAACTATCAACTCAGAATCCCATATCTAGTAAAATAAATCCCAGGAATTACAGAAAAATAAAAAAAAAAATTTAAGATTTTATTTATTTCTTTGACAGAGAGAGAGAGAAAGAGGACAAGCAGGGGCAGTGGCCGGCAGAGGGAGAAGCAGCAGGCACCCCACAGAGCAGGGGGAGCCCGATGTGGGACTTGATCCTAAGACCCCGGGACCATGACCTGAGCTGAAGGCAGACCCTTAACCAACTGAGCCACCCAGGTGCCCCCAAAATATTTTTTTTAATCAAAATATTTTTCAGTGAAGGAAAACTAAGAAAATTTATCTATCCTCAAAACTGGTTAAAGTAAGATCTTAAACTAGAAAAGAAATGACAGAAGAAGGAATTTTTGAACATCAGGAAGGAAGAGCAACACTTACCTTTTCCTCATTAGTTTTCTAAAGTATCTTTGATGGTTGAAGCAAAAATTATAACATTGTTTGGTGTGGTTCTAATTACATGGAGAAGACATATTTAAGACAATTATATTATAAAGGAAGGAAACTAGAGAGACATAAAGAAAGGTAAAATTCCTTCATTTAAACTGGTAAAATGTCACACCAGTAGATTGTGATGCTCTGAATAGATAATGTGATACTCAGAGCAACTAATAAAAAGCTATACAAAAAGACACATTTAAAAACACTAAAGATATATCAGAGTAAAATTCTAATATATATTCAAGTAACCCATAGGAAGACAAGAAAAAGAAAGAAGGAAGGAAGGAAAGAGAATAAACACATGACAAAAATAAAATGGCAGCCATAACATATTAATAATATCAATAATTATGATAAATGTAAATTATCTAAGTATACTGATTAAAATATAGAGATAGGTATAGTGGATGTATATGCTTGATGTATTTACACTAGAAAGTGTAAAATAAATCCAAGCAGAAGGAAAACAGGCAGAAAAGCAGAAGGAAAACAGGCAGAAGGAAAGATATAATGTGAATAAGAACAGACAACAATGAAATTAAAAACAGAATCCATATAGAAATAAATTCAGGAATGGATTCTTTGGTACATTCATTCAAATGATTGGCAAACTTCCAGCAAAAGTGACTAAGGCAAAAAATAAAGGACACAAATTATCAGCATCATGAGTAAAGAGGGCATATCATAACAGAACTTGCAGTCATCAAAATATAAGCAAATATTATGAGCAACTCTAAATCCATTATGAAAACTCAGATGAAATGGACTACTTCCTTGAAAAACACAATGTATCACAACTTATCCAATATGAGATCATTTGAATAGCCCTCAAAATTTCTAAGGATATTGAGTGTGTAATTAAAAACTCTCCCCCAAAAGAAACTTCTAGGATTGGTAGTTTCAGTGAAGAAAATTAAAAAAATAAAAAATCTGGAGGTGATGAATACGTTTGTTTATTACCTTGCCTGTGATAATGACATGTACCCATATGCCCCAAATTATCAAAATGTATACATTGAATGTGTGAATTTTGCTATACACCTCAATAGAGCTAAAAAATAAAATTACATAAATTAAAATAAAATATACTCTAGCACAAAATTTTGGCAAGGCTCCCAAGAAATAGGATCACTCAAACTTTGCTGGTGTAAATGTAAAATGGTACAACTATTCTAGAAAATAGTTCGGCAGTTTCTTAAAAAATAAAATTAAACATGGGACTCTAGGATGGCTCATTGGGTTGGTTAATTGTTGGACTCTTGTTTTCAGCTCAGGTCACGATGTCAGGGTCTTGAGATCAAGCCCTGCCTCCGGCTCTGTGCTCAATAGGGAGTCTCTGCTGGAGATTCTCTCCCTCTCCTTCTCCTTCTGCCCTCCCTCCACTCTCTCTCTCAAGTAATAAATAAATAAATCTTTAAAAAAACACACAACTAACTAAACATGGAACTATCATATGACTTGAGGACTGGACTTCTGGGCATTTATTCCAGAGAAAGGAAAATATACATTAAACAAAAACCTGTAAATAAACATTGAGAGCTGCTCAATGTATAATTGCCCAAAACTGTAAAAATCCCAGATGTTCTGCAACAGATGAATTACTAAACATAATGAAGTACATCCATATCATAGAATATTAAACAGCATATACAAAGGGACAAACCATGGATGCATTCAACTAAGGTGGATCTCTGGAGAATTATGCTGAGTGAGAAAAACAGTCATTCCCCAAAGTTTACTTATTTCTGAGTCCATTTATATAATAATAATTGTCAAACTTAAAATAGTAAAAAGTGTTAAAATGGTAAACAGATTAATGGCTCTAGGTTTGGTTAAGGGGGCGAGAGGCAGGTTTTCAGAAGTAAGCACGACCATAAACGGGTATCATGAAGATCCCTGGGGATCATAGAAATGTTTTGTATCTTGTCTGTGCCAAAATATTTTGATTGTCACATTTTATTGTGGTTTTGCAAGGTGAAACTTGTTTTGCTGGGGGAAACTTGGTAAAAGATTCATGGAATCCATTATTTCTTATAACCAAATGGGAATCAACAGTTATCTCAAAATAAAGCCATTTGTATAAAAGGTTAGGTGACTCTAGGAAATAAGAATTAAAAAACAAATGTACATTCATATTCTGATTTTTATATTGTATTTTCCTATTTATTCATCAATACAGTTGTTCATCATTATTCATTAATTCATGCGTTCTTATGCTTTGGCTTTCTTTTCACTGTACTTATGGATTTATGAACTAAAATGGGTATTTTGTGAAATTATCCATTTGAATGTTTTCATTCATGGTGACTTATTGTGCATTTGGGATGCTGCAAAGATACCAAACTGATAATAATAATGATAAATTTTTATACGGTATGTTGTCAAGATGGGGGGATGAGATTCTTGATTTACTTCTTTGTAAATCAGTTGTTTTCTGCTTTCTAGCAAATGCCAATATATCTTTTCTGTCTCCATACATATATTCAGTAGATATTTGTTTAGCACCTACTTTGCATATGTTTGTGGCATATGTTGTTCCAAACACTGAACATTGTAGTGGTGAAAATATAGTTTCTTCCTCTCATACTCAGAAGTGTGGGTATAGATAGAGGTGGAAAGGTCAACACATAACGAGTTAACAAATGCAACAAGAATATATTTTCTGCTGAGTTAAGAACCTGATGTGGGGCTCGATCCCAGGACCCCAAGATAATGACCTGAGTCTAAGGCAGTGGCTTGGGGTCTTTGCTCAGCAGGGGAGCTTCTCTCTCTCTCTGCCTGCCTCTCTGCCTACTAGTGATCTCTCTGTCAAAAACAAAAATCTTTAAAAAAAAAGAATATATTTTCAATTGCTTAACAGGTATATATTACATTCTTCTTAGAACACTTCTCCTTTGGGGCGCCCAGGTGGCACAGTTGGTTAGACCTCTGCCTTTAGCTTAGGTCATTATCCTAGGATCCTGGAATTGAGCCCCACAATGCGCTCCCTGCTCAGCAAAGAGCCTGCTTCCTCTTCTTCCACTGCCCCTCTCCCTACTCTTGTTTTCTCTCGCTCTGCTCTCTCTCAAATAAATAAATAAATAACTAATCTTAAAAAAAAAAAAAAAAGGAACACTTCTCCTTTGAGTCATTCCATCTCTTAGGACAATGTTTATTGGCAGCCTTGGTATTACAGGCTCCGTAGTTTGTTGTGGGGGCTGACTGTGTCTCCATGCACTCATGCTAGTAATACCACTTCCCAACTTGTGACAACAGAAACTGTTTATAGACTTTTTGCCAAATGTCTCTAGTTTTCTGGAGAAATGTATCTCTTGGGCGGAAGGAAGACTATGGTTGCAAACCACCACCTGAGAGACTCTTGAGGTTTTTGCCCCAGGATATCTCAGGGTGGGTATTAAAACTTTTTATCAAGACAATAAGTTCTGAAGCTAGCCTTTGTGGGGAGAGAAAGTTCAATGCTTTCCTTAATATCCTGTCATAGCCAAATTAGAAAGAAGAAGTGGAAACTAAAATCAGAGGGGGTATATGAATCTTTAAAATAATTCTGACAGCAACTCTGGTGAGATGAATGCCCTTTGGAGGTTTTTTGACCAGAGAGTGATGTAACATATTACGTGAATTTAAGGTTGCCTGGTTGTCTGGAACTCTCTCAGTTTTTGTCCTGAAAATTCCTTCCTTCCTTCTTTCCTTCCCTCCTTCTTTCCCTCCTTCCTTCCTTTCTTCTTTCTTTCCTTCCTCTCTTCCTCCCTTCCTTGTCTTCCTTCTTTCTTTTCCTTCCTTCCTTCCTTCCTTCCTTCCTTCCTTCCTTCCTTCCTTCCTTCCTCCTTTTCTCTCTCTTTTAAGATTTATGTGTTTGTTTTAGAGAGAGTGGTGGGTAGGGGCAGAGGGAGAGGGAGAGAGTCCCAAGCAGACCTGGCACTAAAAGAGGAGCCTGATGCTGGGCTCCATCTCAAGACCCTATGATCATGACCTGAGCTGAAGCCAAGAGTCAGTCACTTAACCAACTGAACCATCCAGGCCCCCATATAGTCTTGTTTTCTATGAACACTTAGCCTCGGGCAAACCAGATTGACTGATCAGGCTATATAAGTTTTATCTAGAAGTGATTACTCTGACTGCTTTAAGAAGAATATATGATGGGGCAGGGGTTGACGGCAGAAAGTGTAAAGTATTAGGACAACATGGCATAATCACTTCAAGAGATGAAGGATGCTACCCTAGGTGCTGTTTTGTTCCATTTTGTATACATTAAGTTTGAGATGTGCATTACATATCAAACTTGCGATATCAATAGACAATGTGTATAAATGTGGATATAAATAGCCTGGACATAAACTAGGAGTAATTTTAAAGGACATGGTATTATAGGTTGAATTGTGTCCCCCTCAAAATGCATATGCTGAAGTCCCAACTCCCAGTACATTAGGTGGGACACAAATCCAATATGGCTGAATGATGGTTGTCCTATGAGAGGAGGAAGAGACACCACAGGTGCACTTGCCCAGAGAAAAAGCCATGTAAGGAGCAGTGAGAAAAACAAACAAACAAACAAACAAACAAAACTAAGTGAAGAAAGATCATAAACATGAGAGTTCAATGAGGTCATTGGAATTAATGAGCTTTTTTTTTTTAGTTTAAGAAGGAAAATATTAAATTTATAGTATGTTTATATATACTATGTTTGAATCCTTGAGTGGATGAAAGCAGACATTCCTGGATTAATAGTTCATATAAGAGAAGAATCATTTACTCTTTTATCATAGTAGAAAAATAGCATATGCAGAGAGTTCACATTGTGTCAGGTTGATGATATTTATATGGTATTTATATGGTTTTCCATTTACTTATTAAGAAATGAAAGGAAGAAGGTGAATGAAGCTTACAGAGATTATAAGTTAGAAGACACCATCTCTGAGAGTAAAAAAGTGAATTTATTATACATATTATTTACATCCATTAATTGAAAAATAAATCTTTATCCATACTATATATACATATATATCTATGTATATATATATACATATACATACACACACACACATATATAGAAATAGTAATAGAAACACAAATATCAAGAAGAGAAAGTCATAGAATGTCATACATTTGTAGTGCTTGCTGAACTGACTGTAATCTGGATGAGTACTTCCTATAATGCTGGCTTTTTTAGCTTTTAAAAAAAATATATATATAATGATAAATTTTTAGATACAAGTCCCTCCACCCTTCCCCACCATTTGAAAGTAGAACAGTCCTCTGAAATCTTTTGTAAGCCAGAATGGTGTAAAGGAAAGAAGCCGTTGCCATTAATTTACATTAATGGAAACATTTTTGGACATTCCCAGACCCCCAAAATTACCTCCTTTAGCCTTTTCTGATACCTTAGGACACACCTTACTAACACTTGCACAAAAGATATCATGATACAGCTGATGCGCACAGACACAGTTCAGAACCAAGATGGCTTCATGCTGAGATAGGGAGTGTAGTGCCCTTGGGACCACCGTGGCTGCTCAGGTGCACATCACATCTGTAAATTTCTCTGCAAAACAGATGCTGGACACTATTTTTGCTTTTTCACCTTCTTCTCTAAAAGTAGAACTCTCTGAATATCTTTTACTTGGGGAAAATGGGTATTAAATGTAGGTCTTTTCTAAGAACAAATTGACTAAAGACAAACTTTTTGAAAAGTGGGGGATACTTGTATATTAAAAATTGTCTACTTTGTAGCTTATAGTGACTAGAAAAACTCAAAGGATTATAAGCATTTGGGGACTAAATATCCTTGTGCTTGCCACTTGTGGTGCTAACATGATTATCATAAAATTAATGATATAATATGTCCCCATGTCAAGTGGCCAGATGCAAATTTAGATTTCATTTCTATGCACAAAGCAAAGAGGTCAATTAGGGCAACTGTGACTAGCACCAAGGTATTGACACACAACAAAACTCACTTTTTGTCAGTGTGTTTGGTCCAGAATGGCACTTCAGTGTTTAAATAAGTTGCATAATCATCCAAGAAACAAAGGCCAATGTTGCACTTTCTGAACCTGTCCTTAGAAATTTCTCTTTTTTTCCATCTTAATTTACTAAGTCCAGAATACCTTAATAGGGGAAAAACTGTTTCAGTTGCTTTGAGGAAATTAAAGGACTGAAAAAGGCTTCATTTGGAAAACAATCAGTAGAGTAACTTCAACTGGCAAGCAGACTGTCAAATCAAGTCCCATTAGAAAGCAGTCCTTCTGTGTTTAGGTCTCATTAGCCAGTGGGAACAAAGGGATTCTCATTAATACGTGTGTACAGCTAACTTTGATTCTGGTATTTCACGGTCTATAGAGATACCATGCGGCACTAATAAACCTGGCCAATTTGCCTTTTCCGGGCTGCCTCCGGGATCACCACTTCCTGACTTTTTGTCTCCCACAAGGATTAGCACACTGCCTTAGCTGACCTACCATTCAGGAATGTGTGCACACTGTTGCCTCAAACTGTCATCTCTGAATCAAAGTTCATTCCCCCATGTGAATGTGCAGGGGGAGGTTCTCTCAGTCCTATATGAGTCTCACTTATCAAAGTTCCATTTGAAGATTGCACGGCCTCCAGAGTATTACAATTTTTTTTTCTCTCCAGTGAATGTTCACAAAAGTTTAATGTGTATGGATTGAGGCAATTCAAGTAATAGGCTTCAAACTAGACCCGAAGCCATTGTCCTCTCAGCCCTCAGGCCATCAGTGGCTGTGTCTGACTTGATTTTTATTCAGGGTAGATTTTCTTCCAGGGGAGCAGCAAGGCCATCCTTGTTATTTGCCTTTAGAAGGGATCCCTTTCAGTTTGCCCTGTCTGTCCATATAAATATGTTTATATAAATACATTGGTATACGCACAGACATATTTCCCAAACATTGAAATTATTTTAATTATTTATACCTGAAGGTCCTCATGACTGTGTAAATCAACCTTAAAAAATATATATCCAACAGGAAAAAAATATTGATGGATTTATATACCAATTATATACTTAGCTCTCTCTGCTCTCACGGAAAAAAAAAAAAAAACAAACTTATAGTTTTGAGGGCCTAGAAAAAATGTAAGATCATTTATGACAATGTTATGTACTGATTCCCCATAACCTCAGTTTTCAGAAGAAAATAGACATTTCATCACATACACAATCTGTGTTACGAAGCAAAGGAAACATCAGACTGACTTAGACTTGGATTTAAAGCAAATCAGGAAATATTTTAGAGATGTTAATTCAGCACCATGAGTTAAAGGAAGGATAAGTAATGCAGATGGGTGCCCCAATTATATGAATTAGGACAAAAAATGGGATCATATGATACTTTAGAAACAGGAGAGAATGATGAGTGGAGTACAGAAGAAAGAAAAAATTCACAAGAAAGCTAGGATGTCAACTGCTCCTACTCCTTAGAAAGGAGACAACAGAACAACTCATGATCGAAGTTTGATGTGGGAAAAGAAGGGATAAGAGACACAAGACTTGATACAGACATTAGCAGCATTCTGTGCACATTTAGTTTTTTTTCTATCTGGAATGGTAAACTCTGCTTACAAGTATATAGATGGAATACAGACTTATCCAATCACTATGTTCACACCTGAAATTAATGTTGCATTGTGCGTCAATTATACTTCCAACAAAAAGAAAAAAAAGAATATAGTTGGCCTCACAGGGCTCCACTGCTCAGTGCTGTGGTAACACAGTATGATGGTAGATCAGAAGAACTAAATGATACCATGAATTTTATTATGAAAATGGAAATTAATAAAAACACATGGTGATTAGGTTGATAAAACATTCTTCAAACATATGGGTAAACTATTTATAAATCCTTCATTTTAATTTTAATTTCATACTAAAACAAAAAACATATGAACTAGACTAATAAAACATCCCCTTTCCACTGTGATCATTTAATTTTTAAATTTTAAATTTTATTTATTTATTTATTTATTTTTATTGTGATCATTTTAAATTTCCTGAAGAGATGGGGACAGAGAGGAGAAGGAGGAAGAGGGGGAGAAGGCAGGAAAGGGGGAGAAGGAAGAGAAAGAAAGAAAAGAAGAGGAGGAAGGGAAAGGAGATTGAGAGGGACTGAGGCTTATATCTGTTGAGCAGTAGGCAGATATCTGGGGTACCATGTTCCTAAGCCTTCAACCTTAAACTAAAACACTCCTTCAGAACTAAAGCAACTTGGGTTCTCCCTTATTCTGACCCAAGAGAAGGACTGAGACTAGTTTTCCTTGGTGAGTTTCTAACATGTGACCTGAAAAAGTGGAGAAGTGAGAAAAAATAGAAAGTATAACAAACAGAATTGACTGATGCCTAAGAGGAGATCAGAAAGCATAACATTAAAAATGAAGAAATTAACTGTAAGCGATTTTATGTTTCAGGTAGAGGAGATATGAAATTGATATACATTATTAAAATAATAGAGAGATGCTATATATAGTCACTGTTTTGATTACCTTGGGATAAGAAAAATCACAAAGGGCTTGTCCAATTTATGTAGCAGGTTTTTTTTAAATAAAACTTGAATGGCTTTTTACTATTTAAAATAAATTCAATAAAATGTTATTAAATAAACATCCCAAGATTTTTTAAATAAATTAGAATTATCATATATTGAATATACTTAAAGTGGAACATACCTAGCTAGAATGTAAATAGACAAGTAAAACTCCGGGAATCAAATCTCTGGTAATTATTTACTGAAGATACATGTACTTAGTATTTAATGTTCTATCAGAAAGAGATTTAAGGTTAAACATTTGACATGAGATCTTTGAACTTTCCTCCCAGTATTAATTAGTGAGGCTAAATTATACGATCTCTGGGACTTTTAACAACAAAGGTCTATTTCCTGCTTATAGCTCATGTCCATCACTGGTCACTACTTTCATTCTAGGTTCCAGGCTGGTGGAAGAGACCCCATCTAAGATGCTGTAAGATGATTTTCTTGAGGAGGGGGTCAGAACAAATTTTGAATAATAATAATGCAGTGTATCATAGTCTAACTGTGTGATCATTGCAGAGAGGGCAAGGAAATTATTCCAAATACTTCTGTGCTTCTCCATACTAGCTTGCACAGAATAAACAGTACATAAGTAGTTCTGACTACAGGTTCATAATAAAATAACCCTCATTCCATGAAAATTTAATTTTAGTAAAAGGGCTATAACTGATAGAGGACAGGAGGAAAATTATTGTCTTATAGAACAATAAATTCAATATTAAAAGCATCACTCTCTTACAGGTTTATATTTCAGGAGCATTTTGGTGATGGGTAGGCTGAGTTAATTTTTAACTCTTTTTTAATTTAATTTTATTTTTTTAGTAGTAGCTCGGAACAGGTTCTTATTCACACACCCTTCCCGCTATAGAATGATAAATAGCAAAGTATCTTTAAAGCAAGCATAGGTTAAGCACAGAAGAAAAAAATCCTTATGATGATAGGACAGACGAAGAATGTAGAGAGCTAAATTTCAGATCAAAAGCTGTGTCTCCAGTCCTGACAGAACAATCAGTCCTTGACTTTTACACAATAAGCAAATTCGATACGCATTTCATAAATAGCAAATAAACGGGCAACCTCAGAATATCATTTTAATGAGTATGACTTTCCTGACTACAACCACACATTCTGTATTCACTGAAGCTTCCTGTGTAGGATGCAAGTCAGGAAAACTTAAGAAGCACTTAAAAACCATAGCAGACCATGAAAAGTAAAAAGGCCATTTAGATTTGTTGAAAGAGAAGCATAACAATACGCCTTCAAAAGATTCTCCAGAGCCTCAGCTTAGGATTCTTCTTATGGAGTTGAGGACACTCTTGAAAAGAAAATATTATCAGAAGCAGAAAAAAAAAAGATCCTTTTTAAAAAACACTCAAAGTTTCATAAATGTATTTTGGTTTAAAAACATTAATGGTAATCTGCTTTGATTTAATGTTATTTATGAATGCATGAAATAATACTTGTGTGAAGGTTAGGATTCCAGAAATATTTTAAATCATTATTTTCTCTGCTCTGTCTGCTCCACTGCCAAATACCCAGTGGGAACTCAATAAACATAAATTGATGATGATGATGATAAGTTCCCTGGGACATACACGCACAGTTTGAAAAATTAGTTATTAAGTCCATATGCATTTTAACTTCGAATTTGTCTTTCTAAAGAACTTGAAGTCAGATTTATTTTGGTTTTGTCTCTGCTATATTTTGATGAGAAGTGAAGAAACTGCAGACGCAGACTTTTTTATATTGATGATGCAAGATTTATTTATTAGGCTCATTCACTGGGCAGGTTAGTGAGCTATCTTTTTTGATGTCACCCACCGCATTCTGGGGCAATGAGCCCTTGTAAAACTACAAACTCAATTATAGCATGAATTAATATTTTATACATTAAATTTCATAAGTTATACTTGGTTGAACAGAGTAACTGAATTAAAATATGATTTATAATTAAATCCTTATCAATCACCCTAAGAGTGCAACCAATCTGTATGTTTGGTCCTCGGTTCTCATTTGAAAGTATGAAGTGACTTGTCAGGTAATAAGAGTAATCAGTTTTAGGCAAGAGACAATTGCTAGCTGCAACAGTCACATTTGTAATTGATCAGCAATGGCATGATGATTTATCATTCATGAGATGTGTATCACTTCAGAAAGCTTAACTTATACAGTGGTGCATTCAGCCTCAAATTTGTAAACATTTCAGAATTAGAACAGCTCTATATTCATAAGAAATGTTACATGCTTACTCCCACTTAAAAATATAGAAATTAAACTAGGTCTACTTCTAATCACCATATGATTCAAAGTATTACCATTAAAAATTAAATTAAATACAAATGTTTAAGCGAGTATTATTATTCTCATAAAATATTTTAAAACTATTCATGATATGCAAAAATGTCATCCTGAGCTGTATTAGTGAAAGATTTTTTACTTATTTGCATGAACTTTTAAAGTTTTTCATTAGGGTCCTTTTTTAGGGCAGTTTTAGGTTAATGAATACCCACTTTTTCATTAACCACAATGACAAAAATCAAGGAAATTTTATCTATTGTCCTTTATTTGACTATAAATGCTCATCTAGTATCAGAAATCCAAATAGAAGATTATAAATTTTATATTTGTTGGCATAAGTTACTTAATATGAAACATGGAAAATAATTCTGTAAAGCTTTAAATTTGAAATGGGTTCCTATAAAAGAATCAAGCAACTTATCTCCAGTTTGTTGGTGGTTTGTATGTATAAGATCAGGGAGAGGCAGACTCTCTGCCTACTTGTGATCTCTCTCTGTCAAGTAAATAAATAAAAAATCCTAAAAAAAAAAAAAAAAAAGATCAGGGAGAGGCAGAAAATAAAGGAAAAATGAAATAAGATTAAAATAAAAAGATAGGGAGTTACATCACAATAAATACAAAATTGAGTATTGGTTTGTTTTTGCTTTAAATTATGCAGAGGAGAAAAAAAACAAATTATGGGGAGGAGAGAGAGCAGAAATGTGTTATACATCAAGTCTACAGTCTAGATCCCAACTTCTTTACCTATTTATCAGTCAATGGACATTTGGGTTCTTTCCATAATTTGACTGTTGTTAACATGCTGCTATAAACATCAGGGGGCATGTGTCCTTTAAGTCAGTATTTTTGTATTTTGGGAATAAATACCTAGTAGTGCAATTGCTAGGTTGTAGGGTAATTCTGTTTTTCACTTTTTGAGGAACCTCCATCCATTTTCCAGAGTGGCTGCACCAATTTACATTCCCACTCACAGTTTAAGGGACTTCCCCCTTTCTCCACATCCTCACCAACACCCGTCATTTCCTGTGTTGTTAATTTTAGCCATTCCGACAGGGGAGAAGTGGTATCTCATCATAGTTTTGATTTGTAGTTTCCTGATCGTGATTGATGTTGAGCAACTGTTAGATGACAGACATCTGTGTCTCAGATGAACATAGGGTAAGGGAAAACAAACAAACAAACAAAAGGGATGAATGCAAACAATAAGAGATTCTTAATTATAGAGAAAAAACCGAGGGTTGCTAGAGAGGAGTGGTTGGGGAATGGGGCTAAATAGGTGATGAGTGTTAAGGAGGACACTTGTAGTGAGCACTGAGTGTTATACATAAGTTATATAAATCACTAAATTCTACTTCTAAAACCAATATTACACTAAATATTAACCAACTAGAAGTTAAATAAAAACCTGAAACAAACAAACAAAAGAATAGAGCCTAGATTCCAGAGCATCACTTTAAGTTTAGATAAATTATTTGCTTTTTTGCATCCTTCATTTCTTCAACTATAAATGTACATAGTAGTAGTTTACCTCAAAGTCATGAGGCCCATCAAATTAACACATGCAAAACAAACTTCCTAATAATTTAGTTCAAATAAGCAAACAATTATTGTAACTTTTCCTACAATAGTCAAATTAAGTGTTGTTTTATCATTTTGCTAATTTTGTATAAGCTTAAAATGAACTTATTTTCTCAATACAAAGTACAAAATTGACAATATTGAGCACATTATGTAAGTGAAGACAATTCTTGCAGTGATGATCTTATAATGAAGAAAGTTTATTCCTTCATTTTTGGAAAGAAATCACAGGTCATAAAAAATCAGATACAAATTTTACTATAAAATTAATAGAAAATAAGACATCAAGAAATATTCCACCATTTGTTTACAATTATGGAATTTTTATCTTATTGGTAAAACAACACATAATTTTGTGGACCATTTATCCTTTATGAAAAAATGATGTCCTAGGTTTATGTTTCCATATGAAATATTTTAATTTTTAAATATTTTTTAATTTAAATTTTGCTAGTTAACATACAGTGCAATATTGGTTTCTGGAGAAGAATTCTGTGATTCATCACTTATATACAACACACAGTCAAGGGCGCCTGGGTGGCTCAGTGGGTTAAGTCTCTGCCTTCGGCTCAGGTCATGATCCCAGGGTCCTGGAATCAAGCCCCGCATCGCATTGGGCTCTCTGCTCAGTAGGGGGCCTGCTTCCCCTTCTCTCTCTGCCTGCCTCTCTTCCCACTTGTGATCTCTCTCTCCGTTAAATAAAGAAATAAAAAATCTTAAGAATAACAACAACAAAAAATCCCACTCAGTCTCATCACAAAAATGCCCTCTTTAATACCTATCACCCATCTTGCTCCTCCTCCACCCACATCCCTTCATCAACCCTCCATTTGTTCTCTATCATTAAGAGTCACTTATGGCTTGTTTCCCTCTCCTTTTTCCCCTTTATTTCCCTTCCTATATGTTCATCTGTTTTCTTTCTTAAATTTCACCTATGGTATTTGTCTTTCTCTGACTGATCTACTTTGCTTAGCATAATCACTGTAGTTCCATCCAAGTCATTGCAAATGGCAAGATTTCATTCTTTTTGATGGTTGAATAATATATTCAAAATGGATGGAAGACCTAAATATGAGACAGGAAACCATCAGAATCCTAGAGGAGAACACGGGCAGAAACCTCTTTGACCTCAGACATAGCAACTTCTTACTAGACATGTCACCAGAAGCAAGGGAAACAAAAGCAAAAATAAACTATTGGAATTTCATCAAAATAAAAAGCTTCTAGCACAGTGGAGGAAACAATCAACAAAACTAAAAGGCAACCTACAGAATGGGAGAAGATATTTGCAAATGACAAATTTGATAAAGGGTTAGTATCCAAAATCTATTAAGAACTTACCAAACTCAATACCCAAAGAACAAATAATCCAGAGAAATGAGCAGAAGACATAAACGGACAGTTCTCCAAAGAAGATATCTGGATGGCCAACAGACACATGAGAAGATGCTCAACATCACTCATCTTCAGGGAAATACAAATGAAAACCACAAGGAGATACTACCTAACACCTGTCAGAATGGCTCAAATTAACAAGAAAGGAAAAAACAGATGTTGGTGAAGATGCAGATACAGGGGAACCCTCTACATGGTTGGTGGGAAGGCAAACTAATACAGTTACTCTGGACAACGGTTTGTAGGTGCCTCAAAATGTGAAAAATAGAACTACCTGACAATCTACAATTTTTATACTAGGTATTTACCCAAAGGACACAAAACTACAGATTCAAAGGGATATACGCACCCCGATGTTTATAGCAGCATTATCAACAATAGTCAAACTATGGAGAGAGCCCAAAAGTCCATCAATTAATTAATGGATAAAGAAGATGTGGTGTGTGTGTGGTATATTATTCAGCCATACAGTGAAATATTTCAAATTCACTTTGGTTTATACTACCCCATTTATGGAGTGACAGTGTAGTCTTTATAATTTGAAATGTATAACATACAATTGTGTAAATTAAATTTGGAAAAATTACTAAATTACCATAGATTACCTTTACTAAGAATGGATCTCAAGCCCTAATCTAAAAAAAAAAAAAAAAAAAGAATGAGAAAACTTTAAACTTCCATATTGCAATAAATCACCAAATTACATTATCCCATAAAATATATTTAAGTGTTTTATCTGACTGCTTAACTTTAAATAGCAGGAAAATATATTTATGTATATTTATAGCCTTTACTTCTAGCTTAAAAGAGGACATGGAAATAATTGTAATTGAATATATCCTTTTATTTATTTTTAAATCTTTATTTCCTATTATGTTCTTTAATAATAGAACACAGCAAGTCTCTTTATTTCAAATCTGAAAATGAGGTTTCTCTTCACTATAGCTTATAATCAAATATAACAGTTTATAGGAAAATTAGAGGTCAGTTTACATTAAACAACATAAACTGAAGGATGCTAACTTAATAAAGCTTGGTGGGAAGACCATTATCTAAGTGGGAGGCAGGCTTAATATACCCTGTACCTGTAAAATGCCATTCATAGAAAATTGACTCAAGATTTATAGCTGTAGGTAATAATTCAATGTCAGTGAAAACCAGGGCACATGTTTCAGCACCAGGAATTAACCCGTAAGAAAATGGTAATGTTATTTTTCTGGGTAGGAGGATAACAACTACTGATAGCCTAAATACATATCATTTAGAATTTGTCAGAAATCCAAAAATTGTTTATGTATTTATATACAAATAATGTCAAAATATGTCATAGCAAAAAATAAGCTTCTTTTGATTGCACTCAAAACTATATTCATTTTATGTTACATAGTAAATAAAAGTCAAAATACTAAGCAACAAAACCAAAGCTAGAAAGTGTATTGAAAAGTCTGGTTTTAGAAGGAGAGAAGAGTCTAATCAGATGGTATTTAAAAACAAATAATAAGAGTTTATCATGTTGATTTTACATAACACTATTAAGAGAAAATATATATGTTACATCCAGAAAGTAATCAAAATTTATATTAATTTATATTTCTATCATGTCCCATTAACTACACCAAACAAATTGAGAGATGAAAATTTACAATATCATTGATAAGTACTCTAAAAAGGGAAACCTACCATTCAGTCTGAGTGAAGCATTTCACTTGTGTAACTCATCCCAAAACAAAGGTAATCACAAGCACTAGAACTCATCAAGATAAATAAATTGGATTAATGAGAGAGAAATTCAGACTGAAGATGATCCCCCAGGGAATGGGCAGTAATAAGTCCTTTGCAGGTGGCTAATATCATATATAGCAATGCAAAAATTGCATTTTTCAAAATATATGCCTTTAGGAATTTTTTTCCCCCTTCCCTTCTAACGTCAGTATTTGGAAACAAAGCAAAATAAAACTCATGCCTTAATCAAGGATTTATCTATTTCTGCAAGACTTTAATTTCCCAGTTGGCTTTACAACTCATGAAACTACAAAGAATAACCGTGTTAACATTCCAGGCATCTAACAACACACTGCATCAAATATAGGCCCCAAACTCTCCTAGACAGACTGAATTGTAGAACAAGAAATAGACATAAGGAATAAATGTTTCCTTTCCAGTTGTGGAAAACTGTACTTGTAAAACCCTGACAAATTCTGCGTCTATATTTGACAGTGAAAATACACTGCATATCAAGTCATTTTTCTATCTCTACCGTGGATACTGATCAGATTGTAAGGGCAAGGTTTAGCGTTTCAAAATATTCAAGACACTTAAATGTAGGCTGCATTTCACTTATTCCAGCTATGTATACATTGTCTAAAAGTCTGGTTACAAAAATAATTTTCAGGTATGCAAAGCATCAAAAGTGTTGAAATAAATCATATCGTCTAAGAAATCTTGGAATCTTGTTCTTTTTGATTAGTAAAGAGAGAAAAAATACATTGAGGAGGGAGAAACAAAATCTTTTTTATCAAGTGACCATTTCATTTCACAGGGCTTATTTCTCCTTGTTTTTAGGCAGGATACCATTCTTTTAAAGGGCACAAAAGAATAGAGAGAAATACTTTTTCTGGTTGACATGAGACATTTATACAATAGAATTGTCTAACTGGTGTCACATAAGGTCAAATGGCTTTGTCCCCACACTCAGGGACTCCCATGAAATGAAAGGTCAATGTGTAATGTCTCTAAGCCTACCAAGGAAGAATTGCATTTTTCCCCGTAACACACACACACACACACACACACACGCGAGTTTTTTTTTAATTATAAAAATAAAAAATAATGGCACCCATTAAAATGATAATGTTCTTCATGAACCGTCAGTATTTTATTATTTTCTATTAAAATGGCAGTTTACCCAGAGGACTACTGACTGAGAGATAAAATATGCCTATGTGTGTCTCTACATATGTGTCTATGTGTATGTTAAGTAAGTGTGTTTTCTATGAAAAGTTGCAATTGCATTTTGGAGGCGATTTACATAAAATAGACTGACACTTTCTCATATGCTCAAGATTTCTGTGTAAAATAAGTTATTCCTCTGGAAGGTCATAGAAGGTTGATCCTAGGAATAGAGATTTCTCTCTTCACCCCTTGTTACCATGACCACTCAAGTTTTGAAAGCCTATAACTAACTCTTCTCTGTCTTACTATTCTATTATGAGTCATCTCCTGCTAAAATTCTTTGGGTCACTCTCTTCTCCCTAGGTTATACATCATATTCCAAATTTTAACAGCCTTTAATTAAGCAAAATGATCTCTTCCGGGGACTTGCCCTTGAGAGGTTTTGCTGGTTCCAGTCTGATAACAAATTCCAAAAAATATGTTTCTATAATAAATGTAACAGATTATAATGGATTAATATGTTATAGCTGGCAGTATGGACATTTAATAGAAATAGATTTATGTACTATAATGAAAAACATGAGTATCTAATCTAACAATACAACCACCATGGCTTAATTTATGCCATTTGGAAATGGGGGTGGGAGGTTGGATTTGATAGAAAAAAGAAAATAGCTTAACAGACATGACTTTACACATATTATCAAATCACAGAAGTTGGGACCAACAAACTCTATACTTCTTTTTTTTTTAAGATTTTATTTATTGATTTGACAGAGATCACAAGTGGGCAAAGAGGCAGGCAGAGAGAGAGGGGGAAGCAGGTTCCCTGCTGAGCAGAGAGCCCTATGCAGGGCTGGATCCCAGGACTCTGGGATCATGACCTGAGCCAAAGACAGAGGCTTAACAC
Source organism: Mellivora capensis (assembly GCA_004024625.1). Lineage (NCBI taxonomy): Eukaryota > Metazoa > Chordata > Mammalia > Carnivora > Mustelidae > Mellivora > Mellivora capensis. The sequence continues at coordinate 37,791 of PISX010008335.1, read as the reverse complement.
ACTGAGCCACCCAGGTGCCCCCAAACTCTATACTTCTTAAACTTCTATTTGAGACTTAAGTGACTGATTCTACCTTACCAAATCATTTTTTTAATATCCGATTAGTCTTTTTAACTCTACTACTGTTCATTCAAGGTTACCAGTTATTGTCAAATTGTTTCAATATTCAATATTGCAAAACACTGTTTCTATAAGAAATTCCAGGCTTATATAGAAATTTGTTTATTTGTCCTACACACATTTATTAAAGGTAACTCATGGATGGACCATGCCAATATGTAGTCCTAGAGAGCCATACATCCAGTCACTGATGACTGGGGAAGACTTTTGCTTGTGTTCATGTCCTAAAAATAAAATTGAATATTTACATGTGGAAAAAAAATCCCAACATTTTTTTAAGGTAGTGTTTATATTTACAAGTTAAACATGTAAAAGTAAGAAGAGTGACTACATGATATGGAAGAAGACTGAAGAACCATTTGTTTAGTAAAACTGCTGGATTTGGTGTCTGTACAGAGATAGGAAGGAGAAAAATTGAAAAAAAATACAGACGCTCTGAATATCTATATCTGGCAATAGAAGTCATTCAAAGTATGTTAAGGATTAACCTAGAAGATGCTGAACTAGATTTGGTCAAATGGTCAGATGTATGTATTCTTTACCACTTCAGAAGGACAGTGCTAGCGTGTCATTCTTGTGAGCCTCCTAATAAAGAAATATATTCATATTCCAATTAAAAAAAAAAAATTGGTCGGCTGACCGCTCAGCTGCCAACCGTCTCAAGGCCTCCTCGTAGGCCTTCCTCCCCTTTGGACTTGCACCCCTTCTCACCTGTACAGCACCTTGGCTTACACTGGTTAGCTCCCCTCGTGCCGTTTTCTAGAATATGTATGCCCCCCAGCCCTGGGGGCTGGGGAGAGCTCCATCATCCTTGCTGGTGGGGGTCGTCATGTAAGTTATTTTTGTACATGTTCGGGTGTGGGTTCTATGGCCTCTTCCCCTTGCCCCTCAGCCCCACCATATGCATTGTACAGAATACTGCTCTTGAATCTGGGACTGTCCTTTCCTTGCCTTTATATACATTAAACACATGTGAATCTTCTAAAAAAAAAAAAAATTTGGTCAAATTTGGTCAAATCTGCCACGGGCTTTTAAAGAAATCTGGATTTAGGGATTAGATTGTAGGAATTCTTGCATCTGGAATGTTCCAAGGAAGTAGAAAGAGTGAGAAGGCATGCAGACTTGGAAGGCAACTTGAATCCACACTAAGGTGCTGCTAAAGAAAACTGAGAAGGAATGTAGAAGGACAGATAAACCAGGATAAGATAAGGGAGAATTTAAAGACATTTTCAAATAAAACTGAGCAGTTAATGTATTCCAGGTTCAATGAATTAACATTCAATTTAGGATTAAAAATTACCTTGATAATCAATTCTCTAAGGTGGTCAGATAATATCAAAAAATTAATGTTAGAGGGAGGTTAAATAGAATGTAGGTTAAAAACAAACAGAATATACAGTTTGGCAAAACTGAGAGTTGAGTTAAATAGGATGAAACTCACAGAGAAGTTGAAACAGTCCAAGACTGCATATAGAGCCTCTTCCTTTAGAGGCTGAAGTTGCAAGGTGGGGGGAAGCCCCAAAGCTTTGGCAGGTAGAGAGGTCTGAGTGTTGGGCAAAATTGTAAGACACTCCACAATGAACTGCACTTTCATATAATCCCTTCCCCCTAAGTCACTACATAATTATGTTATGGTAGGTGACACCCTGTTAGCTGATGGGAGAGGAAAATTTTCTTGCTGACTTGAAAGAAGGAAACTGTTATGTTGGGGGGAGGCCCAGGGCAGGCCATGTGCAGGGGAGGTAAGAGACTAATGTGGCCTCTAGGATGAGAAGGCAACCCTTAGCTGACATCCAGCAAAAAAGCAGTGGCCTCAGTCCTGCAACTATGAGGAACTAAAAGCTGCCAACAGTCACATGACCTTGACAGAGGATGTAGAATTTGAGAAACAATGTCCCATGAGACTTTCACGGCAGCCTTGTGATTGCTCAACAGAGGAAACAACCAAGCTGGACTCCTGCCCCATGGAAAATGTGACATAATGAATATTTCTTATTTTAAGCTACTACATTTGTGATAAACTTTCATTGCACAGTATAAAAATAGCACAGTCTGGAAGGGAAACTTGAATGCAATTTTTTTTTTTTTTTTTTTTGTCTTGGGTAAAGCAGAGCTAAGTGACTCAACAAACAGAAAATGCATCTGAGCCTGGGTTCAAATCCTGCTCTGGCAATTTTTAGTGTTGTGAACATTACTTAAGTTCTCTGTATTTCAGTGACTTTATCAGTCAAAGAAGATATTATAGTATCTCATACAATTAGTGTGAATAGTGAGTGAGTTTATTCAGGTTAAATTCTTGACACATAGTAAGGAAGCAAATAAATGTTAGTGATGCTTACTAATGTTTGGGTTGGGGTGGTTTTTGTTTTGTTTTTCTTAAAGGAGAATTAATGGAGCTAATTTGTAGAGTGAGAAGGAGCAGATAAAAATAATGATTTGTGAGAAAGAAATCATTAAGGAACATAACCCTGGAAGAAACTGGATCCAGAGAACATGCAACGTAAAAAATGAGGTAAATAAATGTAACTATAAAAAACATAATCTGGCTTTACTTCATTTCGAAAAGTGAAAATATAATTCAATGATTTTAGTAAACAAAATTCACAAGCCTCCAGCAGGTTCTTGAAAAACAGATGAAAGAAAACAGATGGCCAGTATCAGGACATTATTGGACATTTATTTTTCCCTTAAAAAGCAGAAGAATGAGAGAGAGCTGTAACATATATACATACAAAAGATTTTTCTTAATAATGTTTTGGGATTCCTTAAAACTTAAAATTATTTATTACTTATATTCTCCATATACATGTGTACATGTATATATGTATGTATATGTGTGTATGTATATATTTTTTCAAAGACATCTGTTCAACTATCTTATTTCAAACACTCCAAAGAAAGAAATACATTGAAATGAATTTACTCTAGAGAATTTTTACATCTACAGAGTGTCTTTTGAACAAATTTCTTGGGAGTACTTGAAATGTATATGTGTATTAAGCATTAGCACACTTAAGAAAAATGTTTTTTTCCTCAGCCTTCCCTATCAAACTCTAGTTTCTTCAACCTCAGGGAATGGTATCTTTATTGACACTTTCTGAAAATACTGTTTTTTCAAACTCTATTAATTTCAGAACTAGAAAATGGTCTTTAAAAGATCTTCATTTATTTGAAAATACTCATTTACTTATTCTTTCTTGTATTCCCAAATATTTATTGAGTGCCTACCAAGGCTTTTTTGAGAAGCTAAATCAAATATTTTATAGACAATAATTCTATTTTATATCTTATCCTTGAAAATTTTTCTAAAATATTTAAACTGTTTTAGATGCTAATAATAAATGTCACCAGCGGCTTTTGCATCTCAGTTTATTGAAGGGTTGGTGTTATGTTTAATTTATTCTTCAGAATGACTTGAGTGATTAAACAGAAATACCTATAATTTCCCAAGAAAACCATTGTTCAGGATCTATTGGGTCTTAATAGTCAATTCTTTGAGTGCCTTATAATTGTGATACAAATGAGAGATTTTATTTGAAGTTAATTTCTGTGTCTAGATTTTCATGCCGTATGTCATTTAGTTTACAGATCTAAAACATTCTATTAACCTGTGTAGATGAGTCTTACTATAACCTCTTTACTTTTTGAGTTTCAGCTAAAGTAAATTGTTCCATTTTAAGAACTGCTTAATTTCTCAATAATCAGATATTATGGCGTCTCTCTGCCCATGAAAACAAACAGATAATCTTTCAAAATAAAGAATGGTCAGATTTATAATATAGGCTATGTTGTATTTGAGTAGTTACTGAAAAGATAAATGAGCATGCTTTCAAGCTAGCAGAACAAATCTATAAGGAATGCCCTTTGGATTTGTGGTAAAAAGGCTTGTGTGGACATATTAAGCTGTGATGCAAAGACAACAAACAAAAAACCAAGCATGGTTTTCATTATGGATCCACAATAAAAAGCTATAATGACAAATTTTTCTAAAAGTATGTTATTTTGCTATTATCGTAGTTCCCACTTACTCATCTCCCTGAGGCTGCTTCAGGTGAAGAGTAGCAGTGGCGTAATTACTCAGTAAAGGTGATAAGTATCCTGAGCAATTATCAAAGAGGCTATTATTTCAGATAAAAGTTCTTTAAGTAGTGCAGCTTTTACATTTCATTACATCAAAAACATTTTGATAAGATCTTTTCACTCTTAGGCAATCATACCTCTATATAGAACCAAGAACCAAACCCAGAATTCCTCATGTAATTTTAGTGCTTTATTCTCCAAATCTTTTCATTCTACACAGAGAGAGGGACCACTACTGAGTTTGGGAGCAGGAGTTGGGAGAAGGGAAGGAGAGGATTCTTCTATTTAGTATTGCATCATAAGAGGATCAGAGCTGCTATTAACTCTCAGAAATCCCACAGTATATATCAGAGATCTTGGTAATACTATTAATTAATACATTATGTCTCTCCAAATCTTGTAGGAAAATAGGCATGAACAAATCCCACAGCATCCAGTAATATTTGGTATTGTTTGTTTTTGAGACTTAGGAGACAGACCCAGTACTTTTGATTTTTATCAGATTTCTACATCGACTGGTATTTTCAAAATAGGGCATAGAGTAAAGTGAGAATTTTTCTATATACTCCCGGTCTTCCATCTTTTAAGAATTTTAAATTGGATAAAAAATAAATCTAAGAAAGTAGGTTAAAGAGAAACTATAACACATACACGAATTACAGAATAAAGAATGATGAAAGGAAAAAAATAAGCTGCATACCTCTCTCTTGGTAACGATTAATATGGGTCAGTCAAAAGCCTAACTATGCATATATAAGTATCAAGCCATTTTTTTAAAGATTTCATTTATTCATTTGACAGAGCGCACGCAGGGAGAGCAGCAGGCAGAGGGAGAGGGAGAAGCAGATCCCCCACAGAGAAGGGGGCCTGACACAGGGCTGGATTCCATCATGACCTGAGCTGAAGGTAGACACTTAACTGACTGAGCCACCCAGGTGCCCCAGTATCAAGTCTTTTTAAAACACATCTTGGATGTACTTGACAGTCACTCCCATTTTTTCACCAAGATCCAGCACCAGTAAGGTCTCTCTTAACACAAAAATCTAGTGTTAATCGCTCAATTTACCATGGCATATGTTGTAGGTTAATTTTCTCCTTAATGCACTCTGTCATTATTCATTCAAGAGGATAACAAGTTGAAACTGTTCATATTTTGTAAATACCCAAAGCAACGTTACTTTGGGAAAGGCTAAATATAAGAAATCACCTGAAAAACAACTTGAAGGGCTTGAAAAATAAATTATGGTCTTCTGGTTGGAGGAAATAAAGTTCTAATATGAGAGGGGGAAAATGTCTAGAGGAAGCCATCCAAAACTAATTGCCTTGTCATCAGCAAAAATTGGGCTTCAGGTTCTTGACATCAAAGATAGCTTATTCACAAATGTGTAGTTACAATATACATTTTCAATTATTTTTATGAACCCCAAGGAAATAGTACTGGTTTTCTTGTTGTACTATACATACTAATCACTTTAGATCCCTACACCATGAACTTATTTTAATCACTTCAGAAAAATAATTTAAAAACTGAATGTGTTTCTGCTTTTACCCCAATAATGATAATGTCATGTATCAGCACTAAATAGGTGGATCAATAATAAAGCAATAGCGTGATTCATGTAGTCTTTAATCTGATCATCAAGAACGAAATTAATTTGTCCACTTAATCTATAATGCAATTTAAAATGTTTCAATGCATTATGAGATTTTAAGGTAGCGTGAGACTCAGATTTCATCTATAGCAATGACTACCCGTAGCTGATAGTTATGTAGCTGTGAGAACTCTATAATAGTAAAGGAGAGTTACAGATGTGATGGTTGTAGAATAGCTACTTACTAGATATGTAAACATGGGAAAGTGGCTTAACTTCTTGTACTCTAAAGACTTCATTTTTAAAAAGCATGAAATTCCACTCTGAGCTAAGATGGTGATATATGAGGCTCCTGAATTTCCCTTCTACCATGGACATACTTATTATACAGATGCACATGGAAAAGTTCTCTTTGAGAGAAATGAAGAAATTAGTTGAATGACTCCTATACATTCAACTTGAATGACTGAGAAAATACCCACATCAAAAGAGGTAGGAAAAGCTGAGATATACTTTCCCTGTAAACTCTCTCCCCCCAACCACCCCAACACAAATCTGTATATTCAGGAGGGAACTCTCAACTCCCAGCTTCTCCCTGACACTGAAGAGTTTGAAGCAGACATCTACCACCCCAACTTTTAAAGCTGCTACCCAAGAGATGCACCCCAAGATCACTTAACTCTGACAGCTAATATGGCTTTCACTCATGAGTCCCATAGTACTAGGTAAACAAAACAGTAGTTGTTAATAAGCATGCAAGCATTCATTGCTATCACAGCAGGGTTCAGCAAAATGCTGTCTCAGTCTTTCGCAGTCTTTACTGCACAGGTTTGACTGCATCCATCCCCAGTTGTTGACTGGGAGCCTGACTTCTAATAAGCCTGGATCTAGGTGCTACTGTGATCCTTGCATTTGGGATGCTGATGGGTCTTAATTCATACTTAACTCCTTGGATCCTCAAAGTACAAAGATGATGAGACAGTGGCATGGAGAATCACAAAGGTTTGGAAGGCAACTGAGAACTTGCATTGGGGTGATTAATAATGCCCAGCTTTTACACAAAACTAGTGTTGTAAGACTAGAAGAGGCAACTGTTTTCTCCAATGTGCAGAAACCAACCCAAAGTGTTAAGGAAAATGAAAAAACAAAAGAATATGTTTCAAACAAAAGAATAAGATACATCTCCAGAAACCAATCTTTATGAAATGGAGATATGTAATTACTCAATAAAGAATTCTTAGTAACACTCAGAAAGATGTTCACCTAAGTCAGGAAACTAAGGCATTTGTAAAGTAAAACTTTGAACAAAGAGATAGAAAATATTTTAAAAGTACCAAACTGAAGTCAAAGCTTAAGAACTGAAAAATCCAACAGATGGATTCAACATTGGACTATATCAAGTAGAAGAAAGGACCAGCAAACTCAAACACATGGCATTCAAATTCATCCAATGAGAGAAGTAAGGCTGTTCACTCTTGCCACTTTTAGTCAACATTGTACTAAAAGTCCTAGCCAGAGAAATCAGTTAAGAAAAAGAGATAAAGGACATTCAAGTTGAAAGGGAATGAGTAAATTATCTCTGTTTGCAGATGAGGTAGTGTTCTATATAGAAAACCCAGAAACTCTACCAAAATCTATTAGAACTAATGAACAAATTCAGTAAAGTTATAGGATACAAAATCAATATAGAAAAGTCAGTTATCTTTACAACAGCATCAAAATCAATATAATACTCAGGAATAAATTTAACAAATAAGAGGAAAGATCTCTACATTGAAACCTATAAAACACTGATGAAAAAAATTGAAGAAGACACAATTAAATTGAAAGATATTCCAAGAAGATGGATTGGATAAATTAATGTTGTTAAATTGTCCATACTATCCAAAGAAGCCTAGTGATTCAACACAATTCCTATAAAAAATCCCAAGGGTGTGTTTTACAGAAATAGAAAAATATAATTCTAAAATTCTTATAGAACCACAGAAAATCCCCACATAATCAAAGCAATGTTAAGAAGGAACAAAACTGACATCATGCATCCTGATTTCATGCTATTACAAAGCTCTCATGAACATTAAGAATGGAGTGGCATAAACAGACACATAAATCAATGGACCAGAAGAGAAGGCCCAGAAATACCTGTGCATATACAGTTACTTTTTGACAAAGACCACCAAGAATATACATCAAAAGAATAGTATCTTCAACAGTGTTGGGAAAACAAACAAATATATCCACAGGCAAAAGAACAAAACTGGATCTCTCTATTCACACCATACACCAAGGGAATTAAAAGTTTGAACATAAAATCTGAGATGGTAAAAATCCTAACAACAACAAAAAAACTCAAACATAGGTGATAATCTCCCTGACATTGGTGTTGGCAATGATTTTTTTGGATTTGACGACAAAAGTTGGCAAAGGCGACAAAAGTTAAAAAAAAAAAATGTGGGACTACACCAAACAAAAATTCTGTTTTGTTCTTTCAGTGAAAGAAAAGGTAACCTACTTGGTGAGAGAAAATATTGGCAAACTGCCTCTTTGATAAGGGGCTAATATAAATAATATACAAAGAATTCGTATAACCAATAGCAAAAAAACCCCCAATTTTTAAAATGGTTAAGGATCAGGACGCCTGGGTGGCTCAGTCATTGGGCAGGCATCTGCCTTCGGCTCAGGTCATGATCTTGGGGTCCTGGGATCGACTTCTTCATTGGGATCCTGCTCAGTGGGGAGGCTGCCTCTCCCTCTGTCCTCCCCCGGGCTTGTGTGCATTCTCTCTCTCTCTCTCTCAAACGAGTAAGATCTTTAAAAAAAGGGGGGGGGAGTTAAGGATCTTAACAGACATTTTTCTCCAAAAAAAAAAAAAAAAAGACATACAAATAGGTAATGGGTACATGGAAAGGTGCTCCATATCACTAATCATTGAGGAAATGTAAATCAAAGCCAAGGTGAAATATTACCTCATACCATTTTAGGATGTCTGTCATCAAAAAGGAGATAGCAAGTGCTGGCAAAGATATGAAGAAAAGGAAACCCTTGGACACTGTTAACGGGACTGTAAACTGGTATAGCCATTATGAGAAACAGTATAGAATCTTCTCAAGATATTAAAAACTACCAAATTAGAACTACTGTGTAATCCAGCTATCCCACTTCTGGGTATATATCCAAAGAAATGAAATCATTACCTCAAAGAGATATCTCTTCTCCCATATTCATTGGAGCATCATTCACAACAGTTAAGAAATGAAAACAACTTAGGTATCCACTAATGGATGAGTAGATAAAGAAAATTTAATCTTTGTATACAATGGAAAGTGATGAGCCTTTAAAAAGAAGGATATACTGCCATTTTCGAGAACCTGGTGAACTTGGTGGGCATAATGGTAAGTGAAAAAACCTACAGAGAAGATGACAAATAACTGTATGGCATCACTTATATGTAGAATCTAAAAACAAGCTGAATTCTTAGAAACATAGAGTACATTGGTGGTTGCCAGGGGCTGGAGGGTGGGAGAAATAGGAAGGGTTGGTAAAAGGGTACAAACTCTCAGTTATAAGATGAAGAATGATGATCTAATGTGTAACATGATGACTATAACTGACAATTCTGTATTGTATAACTGAAATTTGCTGAGAGTAGAGGTTAAGTATTCTTACACACAAAAAAGGCAAACATGTGAGGTGATGGATATGTTAATTAACTCAATGGTGAGAATACTCTCACAAAGCATACGTATATAAATCATCACATTGCACACATTAAATATATTATGATTTTGCTTGCCAAATAGACCTCAATAAGAAAAAAAAAAGAAAAGCATAAAAAACAACATCTATTTCCTGAAGTTATTTTGATTTTGGCATAAAATATCATGTAAATGTAAGGTGTATCATGAACATCACTGATCTTTGTAGATATTTCCAGTGACAACCAGTTCACATGGCAATGTGCTAGGTCCTTCTCCCTGAAAAGATATGTGTGTGCATGTGTGTGTGTATCAGCCAAATTTAAAATTCTCTTCATCTTTTCCTCACCACCTAGTCTGAGAGTCATTTAGATAAGTTATCATAACTCTTTAATATGATATTTCCCAAGATGACTCATTTCTCTAACTGACACAGATTTTAAGATTACCAGTGTCCTTACTAATTTTGATTTTGAAATTTGCTCATTTCAAAATAAGACAGAATGTTGAACTTAACAGCACATGCTAGCACTGATGTCTTGAGGACATTGTAAAAAGTCCATGGCATTCCAATTCTGACATTCAGTCATTAATGCGGCTCAAATAATTTTTTTTGTATTCATATCATATTGTTGGCTCACATCGAGCTCACAGTCAATTAAACTTAGTACCTTGGTACTTCTCGCAGGAAATTCTGTGAAACCAGTCCTTTCCCTGTCCTGTAATTGTCAAGTGGTCCTCTTAAAATTTAATGCAGAAAGATCTCTTATACCTTGTTAGATAGTATATACCATTCAAATATGGAAAAATTCTCTGCATCACAACTCTAAAATCCAAGGCACCAAAGTCCTAACCAGATTTGTCTCAGCTACAGACTCTTAAACCTATACTGCTATCTTCATGTAAGTTGCTAATGCAAATGTTAAATGTATTATTTAACACTAATAAATGTGAATCTATTAAATATATTTTATTTATTAACCTTTGATGGATGACTATAATTTCATAAATTGGTTCTATTTGGGTATGTTTGCTCAACCAACTAAAATCACCTAATTGTAAATTCACATTTCTCTATCTTTCAAAAGAGAATATTAGAAGAAACTTTGCCAAAGGTTTATTGAGATCAAGATGCACTACATATAACGGTAGCAACTTCAAGATTGTGTAGTCTACTGATTCTATCAAAAAGGAGAATGGAGCTTTTTGCCATAATGTTCTTCTAACACCAACATTGGCTTTAGTGGTTATCACATTGTATCTTGAAGTTTTACACATACTTTAAAATAATTGACATTCTAGAAATTTAGTTTAGGTTAACATCAATCTCTGCTGTTCCTGGTTCAATAAATCCCTTTTATTCCACTTTTGAAACGGGTACCATTTTCATCTTTTAGTTTACCTATGTAATTTCTAAAGTATTTCTAAAATGACAAGTTTATTTTCTCCCCAGATCACCCTCAAACCTACCTCAGTAATTGATTCGTTGTGGTCCAAATTTAGGACAAACTGTTCCTCTCATTAGTGTCACATTCTTTGAGAGAGAACACCACCTAAATTACTGTTAAAAATGTCACAGATATGTCACCTTCCACACAAAAGTATGTGAATGCAATCCTCAGTTAATAGATTCTAGGTTTTAGCAATATAAAAATAATACTTCAAACATTTACTAAAATTATCTTGTGTAGGAAATTTCAACCTGGGAATTGGTGCATTACAGGGAAATTGAATATGAAACATGGCACTCACTCCAGGGGCCCTTGACATTGCTTGATAGCGGAACGTTGTTCAGGGGTCGATTGCCCACTATGAGCTCTTTTTACAGGAATCTATTCATGTATAGTACAACCTGCTGGAAAAGGTCAGTGGAAAGTCAAAACCCTTAAAGCCGGGGGGGTTTATGTCTTAATGATTCTTTGAAATATTACTCACTACACAGTAAAGTGTGTATACTTCAGATCACCTCTAAGTAACTGGAAAGGAAACAACAACAACAAAGAACTGAATTGAGGAAAGCTGGAGTTGAGTTGCCCGTTTCCATTTGTTCATTATCTTACGTGGAATAATACAGAAAACGAGTTTCAGATGGAATTCCCTCATTTATAAAGTGAGCTTAATATCTCTACCTTGGATTCATTTGCAAAGGATAGAAGACATTGTGGCTACCAGAGCCATGTTTAGTACTGGATAAATATTTAATGCTATTTTTTTTAAGATTTATTTATTTATTTGAGAGAGAAAGAGTGTGTGTGTACACAAGCCAGAGGGGCAGAGGGAGAGAAATTCAAGCTGAGTCCATGCTAAGTGTGGTGCCCAAAGCAGGGCTCGACCCCATGACCCTGAGATCATGACTTGAGGCAAAATCAAGAGTCAGACGCCTAAAGGACTGAGCCATCCAGGTGTCCCACTGCTATTTTTGTTTATTTACGACCTACACATTATTTGAGGCATATGATGGTCGATTGTCATCATTATTTGTAGCATTATTTGTAGTAGCAGTGCCATTAGTATTACTAAGAGCACTGGCACTGGTTGTAGCTTTGCTGAGGTGAAGGTCATGTACTTGGGTTGCATTTCTGCCTTTGGCGCTCTGGCCTTGTTTAGGATGCTTCATCTTCCAATAACCAAAATGGAAGATGATGCCTAGAGAACTCTGGGGCGAGGGACAACATCAGAATGCTATTAAGGTGGAGGCTGTTTCGACTGTGCGTATAGTCTGGCACCAAGATTAGAGGCAGCAGAAACCACTACAGCTCTGAAGGAGTCAGGATCCGGACATTCTTCCTGGCTGCCCTTGGCCTTGGCTCCTGTCATTTTGCTGAAATAACTCTCACAGCTTTCTTAAAGCCTGAAAGCATCTGAAGCAGAGGAGAGAGAGTGACAACCTCTCTCTGACACATTAGGGATGGCAAAGAGGTTACTGTCAATTTCCTGAAATCATGTATTCTGTGTCATTTATTTCTGGTGTGGGAAGTTGTTTTCTCTGCTGAACCAAGTCAGTGCAACACTAATTTGATTAGAGGAAAAGGCTTTCATTTTGACTTCGGCTCTGCTTACTATTTAAAGCTTCAATGAAGAAATGTATTTTTCCTTTCTTGCAACTATATAGTACAAGAATAGACTAAATAAAATTAAATGATTGTTCATATATATATATATATATATTTCATGGATATAAAATACGAAGAGATAGAATTTTATACTTGAGGGGGACCAGGGTGGCTCAGTTGGTGGCTCAGCTAGTCAGTCAGGTGACTGCCTTTGGCTCAGGTCATGATCCTGGAGTTCCAGGATTCGGTCCCACATCGGTCTCCCTGCTCAGCAGGGAGTCTGCTTCTCCCTCTGACCCTCCCCCACCATGCTCTCTCTCTCTCTCAAGTAAATAAATAAATAAATAAATAAAAATATTAAGAAAAAAAGAATATTATACTTGAAAGCAAGGGTATTTTTAATCAAAACATTAATCTGGAATGTGCTAGCTCGGTTACCCTGCGTACTCAGTTTGAGTTGTCTCATCTGTAAACGGGTACTCATGATATCAGTCTAGCAGGATAGGATGTGGATTGAACTAACCCCCCTATTTAACAGATATAGATGAGATGTTCATTATGCTAGGCACTCACAGAATTCAGCAGTGGCGAGATGGTCCCCTGGGCGTATATTTCAGTGATGGCAATATGGGAAATATAGGCAACATAGACTCTTGCATACCGCAGTCACTCAATAAATGCCTTTGTCTCCTATATCTAGGACCATTGTGTCAGGCCCATCCAGATTTTAAAAATGGTAAGTAATCCCCTGTTAATATTGTAAAGCACATTATATCTGAATTTCTATCAATCTGAAATTATAATTTCTTTTTTCTCTATTTATATATGTCTTATTCACACTTCAATTCTGTTTATAGACTTACTCCTTTGGTTTCAAACTACAAAGTTACATTTTACTCAGTGAATTTGATTCTTCCACATAATTTCAATTCCCTTCTCTCCTGGTTCAATATGACATCAATACGATGTGTTCATCTGACATTCAAGGCATTTCTCTAAATTTTTCTCTCTTTACCTCTCTCTGCTCCTACTATACCAGACAAGATTGGTGATTTGCCCTCACCAGATATGTTCTTTGCATTCCTAAAGCTTAGCATTTTCATTTGCATGTCACTGTTTTAGAATCCATACAAACCTAATCTAGCTAATTTTTAAAGAATTTGTGATCCAGGGGCACCTGGGTGGCTCAGGGTTAAAGCCTCTGCTTTTGGCTCAGGTCATGGTCCCAGGGTCCTGGGATCGAGCCTCGCATCGGGCTCTCTGCTCGGCAGGGAGCCTGCTTCCTCCTCTCTCTGCCTGCCTCTCTGCCTACTTGTGATCTCTGTCTATCAAATAAATAAAATCTTAAAAAAAAAAGAATTTGTGATCCAGGAGGTAATTAAAAAATTAACTAATGAACAAATGAATGAGTATGTATACAGGTCTAGACTGTGAAACTAATAAAATCAAGGGCTCTTTTTAAATTTAATATAGAGTACAATCAGCATATATACACATTTATATATTATAAGCTCTCAGTTAATTTAAATAAATTTAACTACTTATTTAACTCAGTTTAAAATCATTATTTCAAAAATGGATAAAAATATAGAAAATAGTGAACTCTATGATTCCAGATACTTGATTTACTAGGATTTTGATTTTATTCTAGTCAAGAAATCATATAAATCACAGGTAGCACAACAAAATACTTAAATTTATATAATTGAACAAAAATTTTTTATTGAAAATATTGTTCTTAAAGACTGTAGAAGTTACAACAGTTTTTTTCAAAAAAGAATTTGACCTTGGTGCATCCGGGTAGCTCAGTCAGTTAAGCATCCAACTTTGGTTTCAGCTCAGGTCAACAGGGTCCTGAGACTAAGTCCCGTGTTGGGCTCCACATTCAGGAAGGAGTCTGCTTGTCCCTGTTCCTCTGCTGCTCCCCCACTCCCTCTCTCTCTTAAATAAATAAAACCCTTTTAAAAAGTGTTAAGGGGTGCCTGGATGGCTCAGTCAGTTAAGCGTCTGCCTTCGGCTCAGGTCATGATCCCAGAGTCCTGGGATGGAGCCCCACCTGGGCTCCCTGCTCAGTGGGGATTCTGCTTCTCCCTCTCCCTCTGCTCCTCCCCTCTGCTTGTGTGCTCTCTCTGTCTTTCTGTCTCAAATAAATAAATAAAATATTTTTAAAAAGTGTTATAAAAAAGAGGTAGACTTTATTATATTTATATATAATGGTAGTTACATTGCTTTTATTGAAATGTATGTCATATGAGAACTGCATAGTTAGCAATGTGCTAGGAAGTAAACTCATAAGTAGAGTAAGATTTTTGAAGGAAAGCAGAAGAGGTTACTTTTCTCTTTTAAATTTGAGTATCATAAGATAGTTCAATTGTACCATTTTATTCAATATCAAAGCATCTTTTCAGGGTTTGTCCAATGTTTAACTAAATATTATTACGTAATGTGACCTTATTTACTAAAGAAAGCTGGAGAAAAATTAAATTAATTTTTATCTGTCAAATATTGATTGATATCCTCCCACTTTTGTGTGTATAATTACTGATAATCATTCATGGCTACAGTAAGTTTAAAATAAAATGCAGACAGGCCAAGTGGCTAAGGATGCAGTCAAGACAGTGCTGTGAAAAATGTTAAATCTAATTTTAATCCAATTAATTATTTTTGAATTATCAACTTAAGTTGTTTTAGGTTTTACATTTGTAGGTGATGGGGAGGTCATCTAAACAGGGGATAGGGTTTTCACAGAGTAGAGTGGTGGGTTCTAAAGGCTGGTAAACTGTATTCTCAAAAGAGGCTTTGCCTGAGTTACATGTTAAACAAGCTTTTAATATGAAGCTCAAGATAAGGAATTCTAGCAAAGAGCCTGGCTTTATAGAGTAATGTTTTTTAACTTCGACTATTTCCGTATGCTTATATAGTAGTATATTATGTCCAAGTAGCTGTAAAACCTCAGTGACAGTAAAACTGAACAGAGATATTGAGTATTCTATAAGAGCTTCCTAAATTAATTGTGATTTTTTTAATAAAGAAAAATACAAAATAACAAAGATAGAAATAAATAAAAGCCAGCTCTTTAAGTACATTAGATTGATAGACAATGGAAGCAAAGAAAAAAATAAGAATGAGGGTAAGGTAAAGTCATGCTTTGATCATTGATGGATCAGGATGAGTGAAACAAAGATGGTGGCCCTGTCAAGCCAATGAACTCAACTGGAATAACTTAGGCCATAGAGGGTTTTTTAAAATAGCAAGTTGGTTTAGCAGGAATGAAGTAAAAATAAGTGTTTTATCACATTGGCTCAAGATTATTAGTTCTCATTTGAGGATAAGGGGAGTTAAATAAAAAATTATAACATTTCAAAACGGAGTATTATATGACATTTTAAAATTGATTAGTTAATAATTCAATGGATAGCATCACCCTTTTTTAAAAATATTTTATTTATTTATTAGACAGAGAGAAACAGGGGAGCATCAGAGGGAGAGGGAGAAGCAGGTTCTCTGCTGAGCAGAAAGCCCAATATGAAGGCCAACACAAGGCCCAATCCCAGGACTCTGGGAGCATGACCTGAGCTGAAGGCAAATGTTTAACTGACTGAACCACCCAGGCACCCTGCCATTATACTTTCTAAGATGTCTGCCATGATACTTTTCTTTCTTTCTTTCTTTCTTTCTTTCTTTCTTTCTTTCTTTCTTTCTTTCTTTCTTTCTTTCTTCTTTCTTTCTTTCTTTATTTCTTTCTTTCAGATTTTATTTATTTATTTAACAGACAAAGATCTCAAGTAGGCAGAGAGGCAGGCAGAGAGAGAGGAGGTAGCAGGCTCCTTGCCAATCTCAATGTGGGGCTCAATCCCAGGACCCCGGAACCATGACCTGAGCCGAAGGCAGAGGCTTTAACCCACTGAGCCACCCAGGCACCCCTGCCATGATACTTTTCTAAAATGCCAGCATACTTTCTAAAAGTCTTCAAAGCTGCATATATATGTCTTACCAATTTACATACATTAAAAAAATCAATGTTGCAGCGTTATTATAAAAATTAGAATACTAGCAATGACTTTTAATATATTCATATCAAATATTATTTTAAGATATTTCCCCTGCAGAAATCTATTACAATCACTTAGTGATATACATCTCACAAGGGCAAGGATCTTTCCAGTTATTTAATGTGTCTAAATTATTTTCAAAAATATGTTCAATTTAGAATTTTACAATTTATACTCATATGGTAGAAATGGAATGCTTTAGAATATTTTTTACAAATATGATCTTTCTGCTACCAGATTCAATGACCTAGATAGTAGTAATTGGAAAGAAAATAATTCAGCAAACATTTCACTTGGGAAAGAAAGGAATAATTCTCTAAATGAAACAGTGCGCTTTTATCTCACCAATATATCAAATTTGATTTTTGATGTCCCTATTTACTTTCCAACTTATCAAGTAACACATATTTTAAAATCAAATTCATCAAAATATTTGCTATTTAAAGCCCTGGTTGGTGTTTGGGATTGAATTTTTAGCCATGTTCTTATACTTGGAATACCAGCAGATTTTTCCCCTCTATTATCTCGCTCTTCCTTTCAGTTTTCAGAAATTGCATTATTTTATACCTAGTGTTTGCTGGCAATAAAATTGAATCCATTATTGTCTACTAGTCTTTTGTTACACAGTAGTTTGTGTTAGTAGTTGCTTGTCTTCTTTTCATATTTCTGACCCTTTTATTCTTCTTATACGTTGTCTAGTGTTAGGAGACACACTGATATAGAGAACTATGAAAGAAAAAAAATAAAATAAAAGTTAAGGAAGGGGAAAAATAAAACCTACAATGCAGAAGTTGCTTTCTGGCAGCAAGAGAATTACAGAGAGAAGAAAAAGTTGAAATCTGACAGTATTAGCCTGCTGACTTGCTGAGTTTATGAGCCCTGTAAAGAATACCAATGAGAGAAAAAATAGAAGCCAGAAGACAATGTTATAAATCTCACCCACAGACTTCTTTACCAAAAGTTGGGAAATAAAACCAAGTTCTGGATACCATTAATGGTTCGTATGTCACTGAAGAGAATCAGTTTGGCATCTGCTTCTCTGTTTGAAATGAACAGAAACACTGGAGGTGGGGACCTTCAGGAAATACTTATGGGATGTGCAGCAGAATAATGTGGACATCTTCTGCCTTCTGGCATCTGGGAATTATACTAAACAGGACTGGAACTAGTGATGGATAGATATGTTAAAACTGTTGAGTAATCTACCTAGTGTGAGAACTAGTAACAATTTACTAAGGATTAAAAAGACTAGGAATAGGTCAAAGTATATTCTGATATAATAACTCAACATAAAGTGGAGACTAAAAATCAGTCCCACAAACCATGCAATCCACATTCTGTAATGGTATTGCCAGACTATGTATCAAACAGGTCCTCATTTATTATGAGAGATGGAGCATATGCAATGATTCTGGAGTACTGACACACAGATGGAGAATAAAAGTTGTCCTAGTCATCAGAAGCCTTACACCATCATGGTCTTCCCAACAATGCTTACATGCTTATATCAATTGGATGCTGTTTCTAGAAAAGTAGAGCCACATAAATTATTTCCAAAATCTTTAAAAATTTGATGAATTTACAATTCCTTCCAGGAATAAATTACCTATGCATAGAAACAAACATTTTCCACAAAATTATAGAGAGTAAATAAACCTACTGAAATCTGCCCAAAGACCCCAATTTAACTACTCTTAAGACTTACCTGTATGGTCTTATAGTTTTGAATATTTAACAATTATTACTTAAAGTAACAAATACATGATCGTATAGGAGCAAAACAAAACAAAACAAATAAACAAACTAGATAATTCCTAAAGTTCCTGCATTATGGGAATGATTAAAAATATTATGGTATATACAAACAGTGGGATTTATTCAATAAAATTGATATCTTCTTATTTAAGAGTTTAATATTTATAAATGCATTGGTATTATATATTATTTACCACAAAGACAAGTTTAAAAATTTGGATACTATCAGAACCATTTTTGTTGTAAAAAAAATACACATGTGTAAATGAAAGTCTCAGAAAAATATACTCCAAAAGCTTGAAATTATTTTCTGCATTTGGTTAATCAATTTTGCTCATCTAAATTTTCTAATTTTCCACACCAAATGTATAGAAAATTTTACTTATTGAAGATCAACCTAGCTTAGTGACACACATTTAAACCATAGCTATTTTTGAGAAGCAAATGCATCACATGCTTACAACTCTGTTATATGGATTGTATATGGGTTACCTGAATGGAGACAGAACTAATTTACAAAGAAATACAAACGTGAATGGGGGAAAGATGCAGATACTAAAACCTTTATCCCATGAGCAACCACTAACACAAAGGAGAGACCAACAGCAAATTCCCTTGGAAAGTCATGAAATTCACATTCAAGTCTTGAAAAGTACTGTCCTTTGATGCCAATCTTTAGATCTGAGAGTGGACCTTGTTTCTATATTCAGGAATTCAAAGCAGTTGCTATTGGATTGTCAAAGACAAACCTGGATCATCATTTTATAGTTATTTCCTAGAGAGCATGTGAGGAAAGAGTAGAAATGAGTTTGACCAAAGAAGGCAAGAAATAATTTTTCAGTATACAAGCACCAGAGACCTAGGCAGCTGGGCATCCTCAAAGGCCTGAAAGCATCTTTGCTGAGAGGGAATAAAACATAAACAATGAATTTTGGAACACTGAAAAAAATAATAAAATAAAATTCAAAAAAATTAAAACAAAAACAAAAACATCCTGCAACCATCCTCCCCTCTGCTCCCCACCTGCATATCACTATCGCTAACACTACCACCAGTAATTTGTGGAAGTTGCTGTCTGCCACATCCTAGATATTTGAACCCTTCCACAGAAGACAGACTATTTCAGAAAGCACATATAAATTAGAAGAGAACTCCTGATAGCAGGATAGAGTATCTGCTTTCAGTCCTGGCATGAAGCAAAGCTCTCTGAAGGATAGCCAGGACATATGAGATGGCTGGCCATGCAGGAAGGAATAGTGAAGGAATCAAGAGGTATTATTTCATATATAGTAGCCATGGTTATAGCCAACTCCCAAGGCAGCACTTTCAGATAAATTACATCGGAGAAAATTATTCTTTTAAGAGACAAAAGAAACAGATGTTTATAGATACATATAAAGGTACTTAAAACCTTTTTTTAAATCTTCCCATTATATTTCACAATATAATAAAGAGATATCTTTATAATATATATATATTATATATAATATATAATAATAAAATAAAATAGATATCATCTATGTAAAACAAACATATCATCTATGTAATGTCTCATAGTTTTCAGTTTCATTAGCATTATTTCTCTTGATCTTTATGATCAGGGTTAGGGATATCAATGTTTTACAAAGTGGGAGGCTAAATCACTGGAAATTTTGGAAATTTAACAATGAATTGAGGCCAACTGAGTTCCAACAGAGCTGGGACTCACACCATAGACTTCTCAGTCCAGATGCCCTTATTCAATACATGTACCATGCTATCTTGCAAGATCATATAAACCATAAAAAGAATGATTTATATCCAAGTGTTCATTTTAAGTATAGTTAATTTCATTGTGGTAAATGATTTTAGATGTCTGCTCCATTTGGGCATCATAATTACTTTCATTAGTAAACAAATTTGCATTTTAAAGTAGAGATTACATGGGTAATATCTTCCTGTTTGCAGGTAATTTATTGCCATAGGGGATTCTCTCATTTTACAGTAATAATCCTTTTAAATGTGCTTTGGCAACACTGGAAATCAGAATACAGCTTGCCTTTAATGAACTGAAATTGTCACCTAGGAAGAGTCCTGGTGCTCTGTAAAAGTTTTAGTCTAGTAAAAGCAATTAAATGATAATAAACATTGGTTAAGTTGTTGCATACTTTTTTCTATAGAACTTCATATATTAAATAATAGCATCCACCCAGCCTGTTGTTGATTTAAAAAGATACCATCTTTTATAATGTATTTTGTATGTTTTAAAATTAAAAATGTAGCAGTGTCTTTTTAAATGAACTATCTTTTTCTACATAAATACACACTGCTTCTCCCACGTCAATGTACTTTAAAAAACAGTCCTAAAGGGGCACCTGGGTGGCTCAGTGGGTTAAAGCCTCTGCTTTCGGCTCAGGTCATGATCCCGGGGTCCTGGGATTGAGCCCCGCATCGGGCTCTCTGCTCAGCAGGGAGCCTGCTTCCCCTCCTCTCTCTCTCTCTCTGCCTGCCTCTCTTCCTACTTGTGATCTCTGTCTGTCAAATAAATAAATAAAATCTTAAAAAAAAAAAAAACAGTCCTAAAAAAAAAAAATCCTGGTTCCAGATCTTGTCCAGATCATCATCCAGTGCCTAATCTTCCACAATCCTGGCATTCTTGGTACCTCACTGGATCACTTAGGATAGTGTACATGAACATAGGTTTGAATCAGGCAACAAATGCAACCCTATACTAAAAAGAGTTTAAAAGGAGCCAAAATTCTCTTATTACACGGTAGAAATTGGTAAGAGTACAGAAATAATTTTTGGATTGGATTGGGTTGTCCCACAAGTTAATCATATCATCAGTTCACATACCACACCACTGTCTTACTAAAGATGTCTTATTAAATCAGCAAACCATTAACCATTCCCTCAATATTAATTTAACCAGGGGCGCCTGGGTGGCTCAGTGGGTTAAAGCCTCTGCCTTCGGCCAGGTCATGATCCCAGGGTTCTGGGATCAAGCCCCGCATTGGGCTCTCTGCTCAGCAGGGAGCCTGCTTCCTCCTCTCTCTCTGCCTGCTTCTCTGCCTACTTGTGAACTCTGTCTGTCAAATAAATAAATAAAATATTTTTAAAAAATTAATTTAACCAAATATAAAAACAAAAGTAACCAGGATGGTCAAGCAACTTTTTCAGCATGGTGAAGTGCAAAGCATTCCTGCTCAAAGCCCAAGACTGATTATATAAAAACAAAAGCCAAATTCAGAAATGTATTTGATTTAAGCTTAGTAAAATCAAGGCAATCCATTTGTGTTATTTATGTAAATTTGGGGAAATGGGGGGAATAGCAATATCGCCTAAATAAGAACCTCTAATAGCAACCAATGAAACCATGAACATTTTAAAACTTTACATATATGAATATATGACACTGAAAGTTAGAAAAAGATAGTCATGTAAAATCTAGAAGAACACAGGTTTCATTATACCACTTACTTGAAACAACCAAGTTGTCATTTTAAATATGTTTATCATTCTCTTTACAATGTGTAGTTAACCTGAATGTCAACTGAATTCATACCATCCTTTGGATTTAGATGGACTTTTCTTGTCTCTTTTATCTCACTTTCTGAAGAGGCCCAGGTTGGCCTTAGCAGTTATGTTTACTAATGTTCAGATTGACCCATTTTCAGGGTTGCTCAAACTTCTTAATCACAGCAACTGCTAAGCTCCCTCTTAGAGCTGACATGTAATATTTATCTATATTAACTCAATTTATTTAAAGTTTCCAGGCAAACAAATGAAAAATTTTCATATTTGATACATGGAAAACTTTACCTATCTGGAAAGATAGATAAAGGCTAGTCATCACAAAACAAACAAGTCAAATTGAATATTGGATTTGTTTATGGCTAAATTTCCTTTGACCATATGTCTGTATCCTTATTCTGATGAGCCAATCTCCCATAACTCCAACTCATTTCACATATTCTGCTATCCATCCCTCTTCCATTGTTCCCATCTCCTTGTTTTGCTCTCTCCAGCCAAACCATGCTTTAGGTCATTTGCCAACATCAAAGTGGCTTGTGTAAAACTAAGCCATGCAAGTTTTGTGGAATTAGTACCCAAATGTTAATGTCATCTATTTTTCTCTTGCTGTAAGCAGATGGTGTTTATTTATTATAAAGCACTACCTATATTAGACAAATACATACACATAACCATCATTTATTAAAAAATAGTTACTGAATATCTAATATCAAGAAATAGTAACATTTAGAGGAGAGTAATAAAATTAGTAATGATGACAATTCAAAATTATTTCTCATGTTTACACTAAGTGTTTTACCCACATTTTTAAAGAATCCTCATTGCAATTCTAGGAAACTATCCCCATTATGTTATATACATATAATATATGCATGTATATGTATATATGTATGTACATATATGTATAAAACATATATATATATTTATATACATAAATAATGATTACATACCCACATACGTATGCCTATATATGAGCCTGAGTAGTAAATAATTTACAAATATTGGTATATTGGTTCAGATCGTATTGCAAATTAGTGCCAAACCATGATAAACCCCAAGCATATCTTGGGACATAGTTCATTAACAACACTCTAAACAACCTCAATACTGTTTTAACTAAGAGATGAAATCTCAGACCTCAAGGACCAAGTGATTCTCTTGAAGATATGAACTGTATACAAAAATAACTGGAGATAATATTAGATATGTGTCAACTGATGCTGTAAGAAAAAAAAAAAGATTGCTTCTAATGGAAAAAAAAATCAGTAGCCGCTAAAATAATTAAGAAAAACAGCTTCAAGGGAGTTAACTTAATTAAATTTCTGAGTAATTGGAAGATTTTGGTTAAATGGGCCTTTTCTAAATATGTGTCTACATTTTTTATATTTCTTCTGCCATTTAAAAGAAGACAAGCTGATAATATAGCTATTTCTGATAAGCCAAGAGTGAGAATGGCAGAAACAGACAAAAATAGTGGAAATACAAAACTGTCTAGGTTAGGCATTCCCATGAGAGATGAGTGCATTATTTACTCTTGTGGCTATTGTCAATTATTTCTGATTCCTAGTATTTACTAATAACTCTGTTTCTCTCTAGGTGGGCAGTGGACAACTATTTTAAAACTGACATATTGAAAGAGATTGCATAGATCTCAAAGTTGTCTGCTCACAGAATTTCCCTATCAAACATAAACTCAATATTTCAAATAGAAGATATCATAATGCATAAAAAATAACCATCATAATGATTTTAAAAAAGAAATTTCAATTAATATAAAAGTTTCCTCTGCTTAATGAGGGAATGGGAAAATCACTGTCAATGTCATCAATATTTAACCATGTTATTCTCTTTTGTATTTTATAATTAAAGAGAGAGAAAGAGGGAGGGAGAGAAACTACTGTCATACTAATTCAAGTAAAAAGCTTTGGACTGATCCGAGAAAGTGTTCCATTCCCCACTGGGACATATAAGTCAGTAAGCAATTAGTATACTTATGTTTATTATTAACAGGTTATTCAGGTATAGAACAAACACAAAACTAATATTACTTGAATCTCAATATGAAACATATACAGAGGATAAAATAGAATGCATAGAAGAGAGAGTTATAATAAAAGTTTTGTTTCAATAAAAGTTCCTATTTAAATAAGATGTGTATTTTCTTGTAAAAAAATTCTAACTTTATGGA
This sequence comes from Mellivora capensis, assembly GCA_004024625.1. Lineage (NCBI taxonomy): Eukaryota > Metazoa > Chordata > Mammalia > Carnivora > Mustelidae > Mellivora > Mellivora capensis. The sequence continues at coordinate 13,743 of PISX010008335.1, read as the reverse complement.
AATTCAGGAGTACTTTTGTTTGGTGCATTATTTCATTAAATGTGGGCTTTGAACACATGATTGATATTATTAACAGTAGCTCCTTCCATATTGTTGAGGTGCATGGACTAATTTAAGCATTTAATAGTCCTCTGTGCTGGTACATCAACAGTTTTCTCAAGTTGTTTATGTACCTATTAATGGGTATATGATCTTTGTACTAAAAACAGAAGGGCAGACTTGGCCCTGAGACAACTTGACAAAGGCTGGTATTCTCAGGTCTCTTCAATGTTTAATACTTCACTTACTATCTAGAGTGTCAGAAATCTGGATAATTCAGTAACACAGTATACATAAATGAGTCAGAACAAAGATTAATAAAAATAGTCTCCTGTTTTTCTTCTCAAATAAATTATCATGTGGCCTGGAACCTACTATACAGAATTTTTGAGTTCACCAAAAACTGAAAAAGGAAAAAAAAAAAACAGAGAAAATTCATTTCCCCTTAACTATATGTGTTATTTGTTCCACCAATGGTAACTATGAGACTGATTAAGCAAGATTCTCATGTGCTGCTTTCTTATGCCAATAAATAAATTAATGGTAGTCCATATAAATTGAATCATTGAATACTATTTATATTGATGATGGTTCACAAAATTCCAAACTGACAAAGTAGCTATTAATGTAGAAGATAAACATATTATTCAAAGAAAAACATTTCTATCCATTTATGTTTGTACTTAGAAGACATTTAAAAAATTTTTTAAATTATAGCATACAAATAGATGAAACTCTGAGTTAAACAGATAATGTATTTTCAAATGAAAAATTTTAGAGACTGTGAAGATAAAGTTGATAACTAAAGTTAAATAATTAAAATGTAACACTTAACTGAGTCTGTAAATGAATAATGGAAATACCCTTACAAGTTTCTTAAATTTATCAATATGCAAAGTTAATGGAGAAACACAGATGGCCTTTATCAGCATATGTTTTTCCAGGTGTATTTACATTTTTATTAAATATTTTGATCTTTAAATGGCAGTTAATTCATTTGAGAAACACTTATCTTAGAGAATGAAAACAACCATTTAATTATATGCCAACTGGGCCCGTTATACAGGCAAAGCACGAAAAATATTTCTGTGATATCTTTGAAAAGGCATAAAGAAATCATTCCTGTTCTTCTAAAAAGACTTTCTCATAGATATATTCTACTGATTGAAATTATCTCCAAAAATGTAAAACATTTAGACTTAATAAGCTCCTTCTTTTCCTTTTTTTTTTTTTCCCTTTTTCCCCCAAAGGTAAGATGTCCTTAGGAAGCTGGAGAATATAATGACAGAAAACCTTCAGGACTGTCTTGCTCAGCTTCAACTTCTGTAACAAAATACCATCTACACTATGGCTTAAACAACAAACATTTATTTCTGAGTTCTGGAAGCTAAGAAGTCCAAGATCAAGGTGGAAGCATTTTCAGTACTTAGAGCAGGCTCTCTTCCTGACTTTCAGACAGCAAATTTCTCCCTGTATCTTTGCAAGGCATGGAGAGATCTGGTCTATTTTTCTTCTTATAAGGTCAGTAATCTAATTAGGATGACCCCACCCTTATGGTATCATCTAAACCTAAACACTTCCAAAGTTTTTTACCTTGAAATATCATCACTTTGGAGTATAATGCTTCAAACTATGGATTTGGGGGAACACAACCATTCAGCCCATAAGTTATGCATTTATATGCCTATATACACAATTTTTGTTTAAATAATTCTTCAAAGAAACAAAGCATCTTTTGGGAACTGGAAATATTATATTGATTTAGACAAAATGTATTGAGTGGAAATGGAGCCAATACCTGCATCATTTTTAATCAATCCAAGTAAAACCTGATCATCTAGTATTAGATAATAAGAGAGTAAATTAGACAAATGAAAATAGATATTCCTTAGTAGGCTTCTCATATTCTGCCAACCATCATCCTTCTTTTATCAGATGGTTTTCATAAATAGCACTTTTGTCCTCTGGCTGTATAAAGGCACTGCCCTTGTGCTCATGGTTTGTGATGAGCAATAAAGCAGGTGTTGAAACTGATACCAAGAAATGTATTTGTGGTTTCTAATTTCATACAGTCCAGGTTTAAAAGATAAGAGTATTTTACTTTGGGCAAAAAAAAGGCATTGCATGACCCAGAAGAAATGAGATTAGTTAGCTCTGTTTTGTTTTCAGAATATTCTCCATTATGTGTTAAAGGGGGGGGGGAAGAGAAGAGGAAATAGGCAAGCCCATGTACTCTGAGGAGGAGTGATGGAAAGAAAAAAACAAAAACAAAAACAAAAACCCCAAAACAACCTATGCTTTAATAAAATGCAGTTAAGGAGTTAAAACAGTAACCTGAACTATTTCTAGGTGAATCATATGTAATACAAGGAGATCTGATTCACAATCTAATTTTGTGTATCTCCTGGGGAATCACTTTCCTAGTTCATGATAGATTTGTGATGAACCTTTGGTGGCTGGGATTCCACATGGGAGTTTTTCTATGTGGCAATTTATAGCAGGGAATTTGGAGGCTTACATTAGTCGAAAAGGCTAACAATGAGAAAATAAGTGGAGAAGAATGGGAGCATCAAACCAAGACACAGCTGTAGCATAAACATGAAGTGAGTTCTTGGTACCAAGAAAAGTGCTAGTCACATAGTCACTAATGAATGAATGAATGAATGAATGAATGGTTTCAGATAATTTTATAAGATAATAATTCATTAAAGTTACCTTCTCATCTGCCATCTCTATGTAATACTTTTATGAACTTGCTCAGTGAATTTCATGAATGTGATGATGGGGCAGAATTTGAACAAGTGTATCTATGCCAAAGGGAGTACTTTAAAATAAATGAGATTTGGTCAATAACAAAATTCAAGTCTTTCAAAGTTTTGTCTACATTGACATCAATGCAAACACTCACCAAGGAGAGAAAGCGACAATAGAAAAATACTTACTTACTTCCTAAATACAAACATATTAAGCAACACTTCAAACTAAAATGTGAACAGTGGAACTGACTCCCTTTCTTCAATATGATTGAGTTTATTGAACTTCAAACCTCAAATATTTGTATTTATAATACAATAACTGGGCACTTCATTTTTTATTTATTAGTATGTATATTCCTCCCTCCAGTAACAGATATAGCCAGTGGGTAGTATTCTAGGAGTATAAGCATATACAATTTTGAAGGTGAGGATCTTGTTTTTCCTTACCAATGGAAAATAAGTTGGAAAAAAAAATGATCCTTGGGACCTAATCTCTTCAAATATCTACAGAAATTGGGTCTAACTGGTAAATGTTACCATTCCTGTAAAATAATATTTTTCTAGTTTTTCAATGATACATTTGGTTTGTAATATTTAGAAAACAATTTTTTCACTGAGAGACATTTATTCAATGCTATTATTAAATGACTTCTAGATGCCCAGCTCCTGGGTTACATAAGATGAATCAGATGTCTATGTCATTTTCAAAGAGTTTATATGCCTTAAGGAGATAATATATCTAAGTAATTGTATGATAAGTATATGCTAATGAATGTCACAACATGAGAAAAAGGAAAGAAGTTCCATGGATGCATAGAAAAAATTAACTGGCCATATTATTAAATTGCCATGGAGAAAAGCTCTCTTAAAGAAATCCATCGTAACTTTGAATTCAAAATTGATTAATCTTCAAAAATTCACCAACTCCCTTGTAGCTATTATTTTTAACCACTTCCTTCATTAAGGAAAATGCTTCAACATCATTATTATGTCATTTAACTTCAGTTTGTTAGGGTTGAATGGAAAATAACGAAATGGGGGCACCTGGATGGCTCAGTGGGTTGGGTGTCCTATTCTTGATTTTGGTGCAGGTCAAGATCTCAGGGTCCTAAGACTGGACCCCTCATGGGGCTCTGCATTCAGCCAAGAGTCTGCTCTTGGGTTACAGGTTTCTCCATTCTTAGGACAGGCAGAAGTTTCCATACCAATTTACCTCCTCTATTTGGCTTGTTTATGTGCTTATATTTCATATTTCAATGTTCATATCAGGCAAACACAGGAATCCATTCCTCTCTGAAAATAAAGATTAAACCAAGCACTTTTGTTATTCTAGGATTTGTCTATTTTTTTCATATACTTGAAGGTTCATAAATGCTTGCAAAAATGATATTATGATTTTGCTTTTTGAATTCAACCAATGTAAAATGTGTATTTTGGGTTTCTTCTGGATTGTATCTACCACTGTTTTCATATAACACATTATACTCATAAAAACAAATATTTCTATAAATAAGGCAGATGAACACAGTATTTTTCCCTACAAATCCATGAACTACATATACATACATTGAGATCAGCCTTTTATTTCTCTATGAATTGTCATCAGAAATATGAAACTAATTTAAATCTCCACACCTTATATTGATACTATATGAAAAAGTAAAATATCATTCCTTTAATCTTCTGTTTCTTTAGAAATATATTGAAATATATTGACAAACTGTTTTATATTGTAAAATTAAAACCAAATATATACTCATTATTAATCAGTAGTAATTATATAAACATTTGAACTTAAAATTTATTGTATATGTTCAAATTTCATATTTTTGTCTAAAATTATATCACTTACAGAACTTAAGTTCTAATGTAGTTCCTTGAAGTATTTCTCTGTCTCTTTCTCTCTCTCTCTTTTTTTTTTTGTAATTAGGTATTCCTCAAACTTGTCTAAGGGCAAAGCATTGTCTTTTACTTCATATGCTAAAGCTAACAAGAAAACATTTTTGCTTAACCTTATTTTAGGAAATAATATGATGTTACCTTCTAATGTGTAAAGAGCTTTAAATGAAAATAACTCAAAAGAAATATTAGTCTTTCTTTAAACACACTTAGAATATATTTTTCCTACTTTTTTTTCCCCTAAAAAACACTATAAAAGTATCATCCTGGAGAGAATATCATATTTAATCTCCTGTATAATAGGATTCTTTAAAAAAAGCAGACAGAAAATTAACATGTGTCTCCAAGATTTCTGATTATAAAGAAGCAGCTTTGTTTAACTTCTTATATGTACTTTAAAGTTAATGTAATCAATTCTTCTACACAAAATGAGAGTATCACTCCCTATGAAGGATTGAAGAGATGCCATCATCTTACTGTGATCTCATAGCACTAAGGGTATCCTTTTATGATCTTCAAACATGAAATCTTTAACAGTCAACTTCCTGAATTTGTTGACTAAAACTTAAATCTGTCCTCTGTGTTAGTTTCAAAAACTCAAAATCATTCACAACTACAGAGTATGTGAAATGGCTGTCTTAGAAGGTAAAGTAGTGAATAAAAATATGTTTTACTATTAACTAATTACTACCTACTATTAACCAAAATTTGTAATTAATCATGTGTTTCCTAAAATACTGAGTCCATTTAGATGCCTGCAGGTATAATAACAGAAACTGCCCAAGTAAAATTACTTAATCAGTAGGATTCATTAAGGTACTTAAAACATATCCTCTGGAACGTTGTTCCAATGATTCTGTCATAACATCAGAAGCCTACTGGCTGTCTGCTCTGCCAAACTAAACCGTGTGTCACTGCACTATATGCTCATTCTTCAGCCAGTCACTGCCAGGAAAAAGTAGATCATCATAATCAGCTTGGACTCTTTGACCTTCACCCCTGGGTAACATGGACCCCTTGATAACCATGAGCAAAAAACAGATGAGTATAGTTGAGTGATGGTTACTGAGTAGACAATCAAATCTTTTATGTAAATAAATTTATGAATCATTTTTGGGGGATGAATACATTTTTCAAACCATTTATATCTTCCTTGGTCAGGATTTTAAAGTCTCGGTTTCTTTTAGAAAAGTCAATACTTTATGGACTCCTCAATCAATTTCCTCAAATTCTTCGGATAACACATTTTACATATTTTCTTACTAGTAAATACTTCATGTTAAAAAAAAAATACCCAGCCATCTTTTGTATGCCTAGATTTGTCCTAGTTAATATTATGTCAGACTTGTTAGGGAGATAAAATATGGCCAAGTTCAATAGGAAACTCTGATGCTCTTTGAGGAAACAAACTAGAAACTGAAAGCAACTATAAACCAGAAGGTCATGTATACAGGAAGGACTTGGCCAAGAACTAGAAAATCTGACCTGCTTTCCCATCAGGAAGAAAGACATCTAAAAGGAAAATGACCAGTGAAGTTCTAGAAGATGTAACAATTATCAAGGCCTTCAAAATTAACAAAGAGGTGACCCATGCTAGGAAACAGTAGGAGTGACTACACACACACGTATATAAATTAGATTTCTATTTGGAAAAAGCAGTAAAGAAATGGAGAGAAGTATAAAAAAGGATAGTAGGAATTAATAATCTAATTAGAAAATAGTGCAAGGTAAACCACAATAATACAGGTCAGAGTACAATTAATAATAAGGAAGAAAAGTCTCTGCTGGTTGAAACAGTCTCTAAGAGATTTGGTTTTAGTTGCAAGAGAGTTTAATAAGTGTAATTTATTCTAGGTGATAATTTAAGAGCATAATTGAAATATGCAATGAACTACTGAACTCAGAGAAATGCTATGAAAATAGTTATGATTTAAAGTAGAAAAACACCAAATGTACAACACACATTATATGTTTGTATATATAAATATTAAAAGCCAAATCAAAATTGTATTAATTTTAAAACAGTTTTTGTAAATAACACAATTTAACCCATCATAATTTAAATTAACAGAGAAAGAAAGAGTTATTTCTAAATTATAAAATAATGAATTGACTTTTTTATCAGTAAGGCAAAATAACTCAAGGTATTACTTTCAAACAAGAAATTGAGTTTACAGGTCTTTCATGTGTTCCCATCTGATTATTTTTTTATTACCAACTGGTCTTAAATACAGCTACCTTGACTAGGGCTTTGACTTGAACTTTTATCAATCGGTAGTTAATCTGTGTCAACTTTAATCTTTTTATAAGCATTTTTGTATGCTACTCATTAAGTAAATGAACTGGCTCTTAAAAGCAATTATATTTATTTTAGATATATAAAATAGCATGTGCCAAGCAGTTATTACAAGAGGAATCCGGGGACCCACAAGGAACTGAAAAAAATAAGGTCTTGGCTAGAACAAAGAAAATGGTAAAAGAATACAGAAGAATGAATCTGAGCATGTAAAAAGGAGCCAGTCATTCAAGGACTTTGTGGGGGATACTAAGGTTTCTGTCCTTTATCTTTAGAAATTTGGAAAACCTTTGATAGATTTTAAGCTGGGACAAGATATGATGAGACTAGTGTTCCTAATATAGGATTCAATTCAAGAAATGAGTTATAGGACAGATTTGAAATTAGTTAAGAAAAGGGCCTATTAAAAGTAATAATCCGGGGCGCCTGGGTGGCTCAGTGGGTTAAGCCGCTGCCTTCAGCTCAGGTCATGATCTCAGGGTCCTGGGATCGAGCCCCACATCGGGCTCTCTGCTCAGCGGGGAACCTGCTTCCCTTCCTCTCTCTACCTGCCTCTCTGCCTACTTGTGATCTCTGTCAAATAAATAAATAAAATCTTTAAAAAAAAAAAAGTAATAATCCAGAGATGATACCAGCTTAGGTTAGGGTAGTTAGCATTCTAATGGATGCAGGGGTATATATACATACATACATATATATACATATATACATATATATATATATATATTTATTTATTTATTTATAATCAGTTAACATGCACTGTGTGTCAGTTAAATAGAAATTCACATTTGATGAATTGGCTAAGACATTAAATAAAATGCACTGGCCTATAACTTACCACTAGAGGTATCATGAAACCTTACCGAAGATAGCAATCAGACTTCAGTATACAATTTCCAAAAGATTTTCCTGCCAGTTTCTCTAATGCTATATCCTAAGTGAGGATACAGTGTGATCCCAGAGTGAATATGTGGGTTTCAGTTTGGGTTCATGCAGCAATTCAATGACATCAAGGACATATTGATATTCTTTTATTTTTTCCAGTGGTAGGGACAGAGTTTACAAAAATATAGTAGACTCAGTATCTCAACAAGGTTATCAAGGACATGGTTTCATTATGTTCCCTGGTATGAACAAGGCTAATTTTAGCCTAAAATGAGTGGAATAAGATGGCTTCCAGTGCAGTGAGGGCCAAATGATTCCTCATAGCATCTGGCTTGAGAGAGTGCAGGGACAATCATAGAAAGCTGTCATGAGCTTTACTTTTATTGAATTGATTGTGCTAAATGTTTTGCAATTGCATAGCAAAGGTCTGTTATTCCCTAGTTTAACTGTGCATCTTCATTTCAATGTAGTATTCTTTTTTTTTTAAGATTTTATTTATTCATTTGACGGACAGAGATCACAAGTAGACAGAGAGGCAGGCAGAGAGAGAGGGGGAAGCAGGCTCCCCGCCGAACAGAGAGCCCGATGCGAGGCTCGATCCCAAGACCCTGAGATCATGACCTGAGCCGAAGACAGAGGGTTTAACCCACTGAGCCACCCAGGCGCCCTTCAATGTAGTATTCTTTTCAACATCTCATTCCCTGTGACAAATTTCCAATATGATGCTTTCAGTTTTCAATAATACTTAATGAAGTCATATTTCACTTCTCATTTGACTAGTGACTCTTGTGTCATAGCTTCCCAAATCATAAGGGAGGAGGGATGAATGGCACCCTAAATTCCTAACACTTTGTTTCATTTCATTTGGTGAGCATAATATTGATCTGTTGCATCTGGAAATTTGTACTATGTCATACTGCTAACCTACTAAAGTTTGCTGGAATTTTGTGAAGATTAGTTTATAAAGCTAATATCTCACTCACTAATGGAGAAAATAGTTTTGAGGATATAATATTTATTAAGGTTTAGAAAATTTTATTTTATAATTAATAAGACTTAATTCTACCCCCCCACTACTTTTAGTGCAAAAAAAATGCTTGACATTTACATTTTAGTATCTTTAGTTTGGGTCCTGAATCTGTTCACCCCAGAATGGAGTTGTCATAACATGCACGTGTAAAACCACTGAGTGTGTAGACAGAATCAGTTGCTTTTCAGAAGCTATTGAAATTCAAGACAAAATGCATTAAGGTACTGGAAGGGAATCAGCTGAAGGACTTTTTCCTCATTCTTAAAATTCATACTTTTCCTCTGATAAAAATAGATCACATATATTACTAGAGCCTGCCCCAAAAGTATTTCATTGCAAATATTTATGCAGTATTTTTTGGTTTGGTTAATGATGAATGTCTTGGAATGCTACCATTAACTGAACAAGCAGTATCATAACTCATCTACAGTAGACATATATAGCAAAAGTAGTTTTGATAAGTAAAATAATATAGTTTATAGAGTTGGAGAAAAATAAACTTTTGGTTCAGACGGATATAAACAAAGAACCATAAATTAGGATTTAAATCAACTAAAATGACCCCTAATACAATTTCCAAGAACAAAGGGAGGATTGTTTTATAAGTATTTACACTCAAAAGAACTTTTCTTGTATACATATTGCTGGTTACTGCCACTGAGAAGCATCTCCTCATATAAGTCAATAATATTTCTTAAACTTAAGAATAAGATCAATGGCAGCAGAATTTTGAATTACATTATACTTTTGGAGAATTATACAACATTTGACCCAAATTCGCTTGGTGTTGAGTTACTATTTAGAGCTACAAAATTCTCTTTAGAAATTACATTTATTTTTCTAGATCACAAAGTGTAATGATTTATATATGCCTACATTTATTGCTTGGAGTAACTTTTACTTGAAATAACTTGTAAAACTAATCTAATACAATAGAAGTCATACTGGTTGCTTTTTACCTAATAAATTCTATTATTTTATAGATTTGCCTGTTTGTTTGGCATTTTATTGAAACTAAGAAAAGAAATACTTAGCATTGTAAAAGTAAAGACCATAGATAGTCTTAGAAACACAGATGTTTGTTCAGTAGCTGGGAAAAATAAGTCATGGAGGGTTTACAGAATTGTCGTAAAAACTGACAACAATGCTAGAAAAACATAAAACAAACAAACACATACAACTATTTTGCTACCTTTAAAAAAGAAACGGCCAAACTGTGGTAAAAGATGACTTACAAAAAGGAATCACATTCTATGTTAAAGTCTTTTGGGGTAAAATTAATGTTCAGTTACTCTGTATGTTGGGAAGGGGGGTGCAGGAGAGATATGGTCAATAGATATGTAACTAGCACCCTAGGTATTTCTAGCTAGAAAGACAAAGAATGTTTCCAAAATTTCCTTTATCTCAAGGGTTCAAGTTACTCTGGAACCCCCCTGGACAAGGAACAAACGGATCTACAGCTCCATGGCATGATTAAATGACTTGTTTACCTGGAAGATAAAAGAAGTGGCACCTACGAAATCATGGAAATGTTACTGAAATCAATGTTAACACATCTGTGAGTAAAAGTGTTTTCCTTTTACCCACTGTGCAATCTTAAGCCTCTGGCCCTCATTTATTCCCTTAATAATGTATTGGGAATAATAACACACCTTTCTAGGGATTGTCATGAGGCTTTTGTGGCAGAATGTGTTTGATATGTGTGCTAAATTGTGACACCCCACCCAAATTTTAGAAATGCTAAAATTATTAAAAAAATGAAATGCTAAAAATTCTAATATTAATGCAATATTATAAGAGATGTAGAGCTGAACAAAGGAAAAGAAGAATAAACTCATAGAAGAGCTGAGGCATAAAGAGGCTTTTGAGTTAACAGACTTATACCAAATCATTATTCTTCAAACAACATTAGCATAAACTGTTTAAGCCCCACTGGGGACTTCTTAGCATATATCATACTAATTATTTCTTTAGAAAGCTTTAACCTAGCCAAATTTCTTTGTATCTTCTAAATTATTTATTCTCAAAGACTCTTTAATTATATCTCTCTCTAAAATACCTGAAAGGAATGGAATCAACTCAAAATGTCTTTCCTGACATACCTTATTTGTAATGTGTACAGTGTAATGTAATACAGTGTTTTCAATACTGACTTGTCACAGTATTCTGTACTTATTAAGTAATAATATGATACAACATGCATAGAACAAAATTTAAACTACTATAGAATTCATGATGTAATTATTTTCAGATTGGCATATATATTAAGAACTGCATACATTCTTAAAGCTAACAGTTTATTATAATTTCTAAGTCTAATATATCTTATTTTTATGATATATATGAATAATGATGTAGTTGTCTCTTGTTAAATTAAATTAGGCATCTCTTACTGTTTTAGCAATTCATATAATTGCCCCATAATTTTGAAAATGTGCATAATAAGAATGCACAAATGACATAAAGCTCATTTTTATGTAAACAGAGTAATTAATACAGAAATCTCAAGTTCTCTTAACTGTCAAAATCAATATGCTTATAAGTTAGAAAAATCCTGGCTTACTGCCTTAAACTTAGAAAGCAATAGGTAATTGGCTTTCAGTACAACAAATATATTCATAAAGGATGCAAATGAGATTCAAGAAGGTATTATATAAGAAATGCTGGAGGATATGATACTGAGTTGCCCCCCCTTTTTCCTCTATGATAATAAAAAAGACAAATTATGACAATGTTCATTTGAATAGAAAAAAAAATAATTGATCTTAGCATAAGAGAATAAAAATTGATGTAGTTGATCACAACTGCAATCTATGCTATCTTTCCCTTGGGGAAAAGTGTCATTCTTATATATGCTCATCAAAATTGAATTGAATTGAAATAAAAGTGTACTTATTGACTCTCCTCCTTCAGAATATGTGAAACTATTATGCACACGTTCAAATACCCAAGTAGTCAATTAAAAATTATACCTTTGGCCCATAAACTTTTTACTGTCAATATTTTAAAAGTATCAAAGCTGCTATACTTGGAAAATCTTTTTAAAACATTTTATAAATAGATAGTATTTGTTACTGAAAAGAACATTTTCCACCTTTGGATTGGCCATGCAATGACCTCTTCCAATATGAAAACGCATGTATTTCTGGGACATTTTATTTCTTTCTTGTTCTTTGATGTTTTATTCCCATACACTTTCTCTACTTTCCTTTATTAGAGTTTGTATTAGTCAGATGTTTGGTGTCCTGGTCAATTATCCTCTCCCCCCACCCCTGGGTGAGAATTTGGCTTATCTTAGTAGAAAACTCTTCCTATGGAGACTATAGTAATCTGAATCATAGTGATCAGGTTTGGATAGGTAATGGACTTGGGGCACTCAACTTTCAGTGTATACATTTTTAATGTAGCCCTTTGTTTTCACTTTGGACATCTATCCTCAAATATCTTTGGTTTTCTCTAAGTCACAGACACAAAAGAAACTTTTCCAAAGAATAAACCTCAGTTTTCTACCCAGAATAGAGAGGGACTTTCACATAGCAGTCTGAAGTCAAGAAGAGAATCAGGGAATCTAATGGAGATTACATGTATGATTTTTCAACTCTTCTCTTGTTGTGAGCCCACTTTTCTTCCAGGGTACTCATCCACACCAATCACTGAGTATTGTGTTTTGAGGGTTCTTGATATTTTCCTCTGCTGTTTTAAGACTTAAATTTTTCAGGTCCACTAGGTAAGCTTTACTTAGTACATCAGCATTGCATCTTCAGAAAAAAAAAAATGATTTTTCCTCTCCATATTCCTTGCTAATTGGTTCATAACACTAATAAAACATTTTAATGAGTTTCTTAGTAGGCAGTAAGTGCTAGTATATCTCTATATAACCTTCCATCTTTAACTAGAAGCCTTCCGTTATTAAGTAAAGGTAATAAAATCAGAATTTAGTATTAGTGTTATATTAAAAAATAGATATTACTTCCAAGAGCTGACACTGAATCACTCTTGGGCTAAATTCAGTATTAAAATTTCAAATTGAATAAATAATTACAAAAACTGTGTTGGTATTATTGAGGATGTGAAACTGAATACGAATCCCTGCTCTCAGGACCTCTGGATGGATCAGTTGGTTAAGCAACTGCCTTTGGCTCAGGTCATGATCCTGGAGACCCAGCATGAAGTCCTGTGTCACACTCCTTGATCAGCAGGGAGTCTCCTTCTCCCTCTGACCCTCCCCCCTCTCATGCTCTCTCTCGTTCTTATTCTCTCTCTCTCTCTCAAATAAATGAATAAAATCTTAAAAAAAAAATTCCACTCTTAGAGGACTAGCACCATAATTGGGTAGAATTACAAAGTGATCACAAATCACGAAGTGATTAGGCTGTTAGGAAGAGTATGAGGGAGATATCATTACCAATGTGCCAATACCAATCTAGTGAATTACACAGAATAGGATATAAAACTAGAATAATTCAAAATTATTTGGGGAAAAAGGTGTCAGTCATAATGAATTTTGAGACTCTTAGGACAACCATGGTAGAGGTGGAGAAGGTCATGCTTGGGGTGTCATTTTGAGAAAACATAAGCAAAGTCATGGCAAGGCAGCATCTACCTGAATGTTTGACATCACTAAATAGTTTCATTTGGTTAAAGTACAGGATACACTTGGAGAGTAGGAGAAATATTGCTGATAATATTTCAATTTCTGAGAGCTCTTTTCTTACTGAGCATTGCAGTCACCTCTCATGGGTTTCCTTTAACAACTAAATGGTCCAGGCCAAAATAATCTCTTAATTCATGTGTATATTTCTCTAACTAGCATAAGTCAATCAAGAAACGGTGAAATT
>PISX010008334.1:0-81823 GCA_004024625.1 Mellivora capensis | reverse complement strand
CCCCCCCACACACACACACACAAGGTCTATCTTCCTGTTGCTTTGGATTCACCTCTCCGCTGGTCCTACCTTTCAGAAAGTCGTCGATTTTCTGTTTCTAGAATTGCTGTTCTTCTTTTCTTCAATCTCCTTTTGGATATGTAGGTGTTTGCAATGGACTGATAAGCTATCTAGCTGATCTCCTGCTACCTGATGTAGTCTCAGCTGTTACTTCTTCGCCATCTTGACTCCTCCCCCCCGTCTATATGCCGCATCTTCTTTATCCATTCATCTGTTGATGGACATCTAGGTTCTTTCCATAGTTTGGCTTTTGTGGACATTGCTGCTATAAACATTTGGGTGCACAGGCCCCTTTGGATCACTACATTTGTATCTTTAGGGTAAATACCCAGTAGTGCAATTGCTGGGTCATAGGGTAGCTCTATTTTCAACTTTTTGAAGAACCTCCATACTGTTTCCCAGTGTGGCTGCCCCAGCTTACATCCCCACCAACAGTGTAGGAGGGTTCCCCTTTCTCTGCATTCTCATCAACATCTGTTGTTTCCTGACTTTTTAATTTTAGCCATTTGACTGGTGTGAGGTGGTATTTCATTGTGGTTTTGATTTGTATTTCCCTGATGCCGAGTGATGTTAAGCAGTTTTACATTTGGTTGTCTTCTTTGCAGAAATGTCTGTTCATGTCTTCTGTCCATTTCTTGATTGGATTATTTGTTCTTTGGGTGTTGAGTTTGGTAACTTCTTTATAGATTTTGGGTACTAGCCCTTTACCTGATATGTCATTTGCAAATATTATCTCCCATTCTGTTAGCTGTCTTTCGGGTTCTTTTGACTATTTCCTTTGCTGTGCAAAAGCTTTTGATCTCGATGAAGTCCCAATAGTTCATTTTTGCCCTTGCTTCCCTTGCCTTTGGCGATGTTTTTAGGAAGAAGTTGCTGTGACCGAGGTTGAAGAGATTGCTGCCTGTGTTCTCCTCAAAGATTTTGATGGATTCCTGTCTCACATTGAGGTCTTTCATCCATTTTGAGTCTATTTTGGTATGTGGTGTAAGGAAATGGTCCAGTTTCATTCTTCTGCATGTGGCTGTCCAATTTTCCCAACACCATTTGTTGAAGAGACTGTCTTTTTTCCATTGGACATTCTTTCCTGTTTTGTGGAAGATTAATTGACCATAGGGTTGAGGGCCCATTTCTGGGCTTTCTATTCTGTTCCATTGATCTATGTGTCTGTTTTTGTGCCAGTACCATACTGTCTTGATGATTACAACTTTGTAAGACAGCTTGAAGTCTGGAATTGTGGTGCCGCCAACTTTGGTTTCCTTTTCAACATTCCTCTGGCTATTCAGGGTTTTTTTCTGGTTCCATATAACTTTTAGGATTATTGGTTCCATTTCTTTGAAAAAAAAAAAAAAAGATGGTATTTTGATAGGAATTGCTTTAAATGTGTAGATTGCTTTAGTTAGCATAGACATTTTCACAATATTTGTTCTTCCAATCCATGAACATGGAACATTTTTCCATTTCTTTGTGTCTTCCTCAATTTCTTTCATGAGTACTTTATAGTTTTCTGAGTACAGATTCTTTGTCTCTTTGGTTAGGTTTATTCCTAGGTATCTTCTGGTTTTGGGTGCAATTGTAAATGGGATCGACTCCTTAATTTCTCTTTCTTCTGTCTTGCTTTTGGTATATAGAAATGCAACTGATTTCTGTGCATTGATTTTATATCCTGACACTTTACTGAATTCCTGTATGAGTTCTAATGGTTTTGGAATGGAGTCTTTTGGGTTTTTCACATAAAGTGTCATATCATCTGCAAAGAGTGAGAGTTTGACTTCTTTGCTGATTCAGATGCCTTTTATTTCTTTTTGTTGTCTGATTGCTGAGGCTAGGACTTCTAGTACTATGTTGAATAGCAGTGGAGATAGTGGACAGCTCTGCTGTGTACCTGGCCTTAGGGGAAAAGCTCTCAGTTTTTCCCCATTGAGGATAATATTGGCTGCGGGCTTTTCATAGATGGCTTTTATGATGTTTAGGTATGTACCCTCTATCCCAACACTGTAAAGAGTTTTAATCAAGAAACGGTGTTGTGGGGCACCTGGGTGGCTCAGTGGGTTAAGCCTCTGCCTTCGGCTCAGGTCGTGATCTCGGGATCCTGGGATCGAGCCCCATGTTGGGCTCCCTGCTCAGCGGGGAGCCTACTTACCCCCCTCTCTCTCTGCCTGCCTCTCTGCCTACTTGTGGTCTCTGTCAAATAAATAAATAAAATCTTAAAAAAAAAAAGGTTGTTGTACTTTGTCAAATACTTTTCCAGCATCTATTGAGAGTATCATATGGTTCTTCTTCTTTCTTTTATTAATGTATTATACCACATTGATTGATTTGCGGATGTCAAACCAACCTTGCAGCCCAGGAATAAATCCCACTTGGTGGTGGTGAATAATCCTTTTCATGTACTGTTGGATCCAATTGGCTAGTATTTTGGTGGGAATTTTTGCATCCATGTTCATCAAGGATATTGGTCTGTAATTTTTGTTTTCCATGGGTCTTTGTCTGGTTTTGGGATCAAAGGAATGCTGGTCTCATAAAATGAGTTTGGAAGTTTGCCTTCCACTTAAATTTTTTGGAATTCTTTCAGGAGAATAGGTATTAATTCTTCTTTAAATGTTTGATAGAATTCCCCCAGGAAGCCATCTGGCCCTGGGCACTTGTTTGTTGGGAAATTTTTGATGACTGCTTCTATCTCCTTACTGGTTATGGGTCTGTTCAGGTTTTCAATTTCTTCCTGGTTCAATTTTGATAATTTATATGTCTCTAGGAATGCATCCTTTCTTCCAGATTGTCAGATTTGCTGGTGTATAGTTGTTTATATTATGTTCTTATAATTGTTTGTATTTCTTTGGTATTGGTTGTGATTTCTCTTCTTTCATTCATGACTTTATTAATTTGGGTCCTTTCTCTTTTCTTTTTGATAAGTCTGGCCAGGGGTTTATCAACCTTATTAATTCTTTCCAAGAACCAGTTCCTCGTTTCTTTGACTTGTTCTACTGTTTTATTGGTTTCCATTGTATTGATTTCTGCTCTGATATTTATTATTTCTCTTCTCTTTCTTGGGTCTAGGCTTTCTTTGCAGTTCTTTCTCCAGCTCCTTTAGGTGTAGGGTTAGGTTGTGTACTTGAGACCTTTCTTGTTTCTTGAGAAAGGCTTGTATTGCTATATACTTTCCTCTCAGGACAGCCTTTGCTGTGTCCCAAAGTTTTTGAACAGGTGTGTTTTCATTTTCATTTGTTTTCAGGAATTTTTAAAGTTCTTCTCTAATTTCCTGGTGGACCCATTCATTCTTTAGTAGTATGCTCTTTAGCCTCCATGTATTTGAGTGCTTTCCAATTTTCCTCTTGTGGTTGAGTTCTTGTTTCAAAGCATTGTGGTCTGAAAATATGCAGGGAATGATCCCAATCTTTTGGTATTGGTTAGGAACTGATTTGTGACCCAGAATGTGATCTATTCTGAAGAATGTTCTATGTGCACAAGAGAAGAATGTGTATTCTGTTGCTTTGGGATGGAACGTTCTGAATATATCTGTGATGTCCATCTGATCCAGTGTGTCATTTAAAGCCTTTACTTCCTTGCTGATCTTTTGCTTAGATGATCTGTCCATTTCAGAGAGGGAGGTGTTAAATTCCCCTACAATTATTGTATTAGTGTTGATGTGTTTCTTTGATTTTGCTGTTAATTGGTTTATATAATTGGCTGTTCCCATGTTAGAGGCATAGATATTTAAAATTGTTAGATTTTCTTGTTGGACAGGCCCTTTAAGTATAATATAGTGTCCTTCCTCATCTCTTGTAGTCTTTGGCTTAAAATCCAATTTGTTTGATATAAGGATTTCCACTTCACCTTTCTTTGGATGTCCATTAGCATGGTAAATTGTTTTCCACCCCCTCACTTTAAATCTGGAGGTGTCTTGGGGTCTAAAATGAGTTTCTTGAAGGCAACATATCAGTGGGTTTTGTTTTTTTATCCATTCTGATACCCTGTTTCTTTTAACTGGGACATTGAGTTCATTTACATTCGGGGTAACTATTGAAAGATATGAATTTAATGCCATTGAATTGCCTGTAAGGTGACTTTTACTGTAAATTGTCTCTGTTCCTTTCTGGTCTGTTACTTTTAGGCTTTCTCTTTACTTAGATGACCCCTTTCAATATTTCCTGTAGGGCTCGTTTAGTGTTTGCAAATTCTTTTAGTTTTTGTTTGTCCTGGAAGCTTTTTATCTCTCCTATTTTCAATGACAGTCTAGCTGGATATAGTACTCTTGGTTGCATATTTTTCTTGTTTAGTGCTCTGAATTTATCATGCCAGTCCTTTCTGGCCTGCCAGGTGTCTGTGGATAGGTCTGCTGCCAACCTAATATTTCTACCATTGTGTGTTACAGACCTCTTGTCATGAGCCGCTTTCAGGATTTCTCTTTGTCACTGAGACTTGTAAGTTTTACTATTAGATGATGGGGTGTTGACCTATTTTTATTGATTTTGAAGGGGGTTCTCTGTGCCTCCTGGATTTTGATGCTTGTACCCTTCACCAAATTATGGAAATTCTTGCTATAATTTGCTCCAATATACTTCTGCTCCTCTCTCTCTTTCTTCTTCTTCTAGGATCTCAGTTATTCTAATTTTCTCTTGTCTTATGATATCACTTATCTCTCAAATTCTCCCCTCATGGTCCAGTAGTTGTTTATTTCTCTTTTTCTCCGCTTCTTTATTAGCCATCATTTGGTCTTCTATATCACTAATTCTCTCTTCTGCCTCATTTATTCTAGCAGTAAGAGCCTCCATTTTTTATTGCACCTCATTAATAGTGTTTTTTATTTAAACCTGGTTAGATTTTAGTTCTTTTATTTCTCCAGAAAGGGATTCTCTAGTATCTTCCATGCTATTTTTGAGCCCAGCTATCACCTTGATAATCATCATTCTGAACTCTAGATCTGACATCATACTAATGTCCATAATGATTATGTCCCTTGCCATCAGTACTACCTCTTGTTCTTTTTTTTTTTTTTGAGGTGAGTTTTTCTGCCTTGTCATTTTATCCAGATAAGAATAGATGAATGAGAGAACAAAATACTAAAAGGGTAACAATGACTCCAAAAAAATATACACTAACAAAATTGGAAGAGACCCAAAACTGGGGTGGAGGGGGAGAAGAAAGGAGAAAAAAAAATCATATATATATATGATTGGTGAATAGAACAGAGCCACAAACTTCAATTTGGGTCTATTTTGGTCTGTTAGAAGAAACTGGCTCCCAAAATTTTAAAGAAAGAAAAACTTTTATGGAGCAGACTTCTAAAAGTTCCGATTTTGTACTCCTCTGCTTTACTGTTTGCCAGGAGTCGACCCCTCCCCCCACGGTCTATCTTCCCATATATTGCCTCAGATTCACTTCACACATCCTACCTTCCAGAAAGTGGTCTCTCGCTCTTCTGTTCCTAGAATTGCTGCTCTTCTTCTCTTCCATCTCCTGTTGAGTTTGTAAGTGTTCAGAATGGTTTGATAACTAGCTGAACTCCTGGGACCCAATGATATTAGGTCTCCTACTCCTCTGCCATCTTGCTCCTCCCTCCTCTGTTATCCTTCTAAACCTTTCATGATAAGAGGAGTGTATCTGATGGAGAGTGGGATAGAGAGTAGATATGGGTCCATATTCAGAAGCAAGGCAACCTGTGGGCCAGGGAATCCCTTTAACTTGAGTGGGGTATGGCTTGTTCAGAGTTTGCCATTGAGTATAGGAGAACATGGTGTTTAGCATGACTCTGTCTGGCTATAAACGTACACAGTATATAGTTTTTTAAATTGGATGTTAAGCTGGAATGGCTTGCTCCACTCTTTTGGTCTCATGGCTCAAAATCAATCTTAATTTTCTAACTTATGCTATCATATCAATGGCTTTAATCCAGTCTATCCAGGGACTTTAGAATGATTCTAACTCCTTAGTATAGTAGTCGACATGCTCTTGGGCATTATGACATCTTACTATTTTAGTTTGATTTTATGACTTCTCCTCCCTCTTACAAAATGTTGACGTAGGGCATATATATTTATAAGTTTTAAGGTGAATCAAGATCCGACCTGTTTTGAGTATTTGGGTACAATTTTGCAATTGCTCTTGAGGTAACTAGGCATTGCAAAATCATGTTTGAGAATTATAGTACTGGATTTATGAGGGAAGTAGATTATACTAATTAATTTGACATTTAGTCATCCTGTTTTTTTAAAAAGTTAGAATCTTTCTGGCAGTAATATTTAAATCCAGATTTCTTTCCATAAACCAAATTACCAACTTCACTTCAATATGGCATACTTGCACTGACTGCTAATTTCTTTCTCCAGAGTAATTCACATTCTTTACCTCTCATTGTATTTAATACCTCTAAGAGCTCCTGGAAGGACAAATAAAAGGTAAATGCAGACAACTCTGAAATGTTCAATTTAAGTTCATTTCATTTCAGGTTCATATGACCTTCTGCTGTATATCCCCATTCCAAGAGTTGGTCTTCCTGATTTAGAGAAAGGAACTCTCCTTCTTTCTGTGGCTAATGTCCACCACCACCATTTTGTGAATTTCATATTCTTTTATTTCCTCTGGGATGCTTTATAAATACCTCTTTTCTCCTTGTATCTCCAACTTCTCTCTCTACTGGAAATTTTCTCTTGTGGTAAAATAAGCATAAATTTATCGCATCGTAATAAAACAAAACACAACCAAACAAAAACACTTCTTCCTATCCTAATAGTTTATTGCTTGTGTCTCTTCACAGGTGTGCTTATTGAAAGTGTTGTTTATTGTCTATGTCTCCACTGGGCCCCAACTTGACATTTGTGGGGCCTCAGGCAAGAGCTCAAATGGAGGGCTGCAAACTGGATGTCTAAATATTTAAAACTTCGATATCAAGTTAATGAGCTGCTAAGTAAATGTATCCTATTGTTCTGCCTTGATGAATATACATAGAAGGTTAAGACCAAACTTAGAATTCTCAGAGTTCTTGGAGTTCTGGGGTAGAGCTTGGTTTCATAGGGGAGAGTTGGTACTGGGCCTCCCACTCATAGCCTGCTTTTCTTACTGGTCACTTCTGCCTCCATCCCTCATCATGAGGGACCCAGAGTGCATAGATATGGAGACCCCAGCCCACATACCTAAGACCTGTCCTCATTCCTTCCTCATCCTGCAAATGGCTACCCCTCAGCCACTTCACCCTAAGAGTGTGTACACCCGTGGTATGTTTTGACCTCTAAATAGATTTGACTAGGCCCAGAGGAAGGAGGCCTAAAAGTGGTCATGGGGACTTTCCAGGGAATTTGGGATCCTGGATAATCAGAATAGAATCTTGAAGGAGAGTATGAGCTCCAGTAGGTATGTTCCTTGGCCCCAAGCCAAAGGGTTTTTAGTCGATGGGAGGTTGTAGTTGGAGGAGGTTAGAGCCGAGCCTTGAAGGCACAGGCCTAGTGAAGACCCCCTCATCTGGTCTGTAAGGCCACTGGCCTGTCATTTCACTTCTCCCTCCTTCTTTCATGGCCGATTCAAGCCAATCTACTTCTACCTTCACCAGTTTGCTGCTCTTCTATAGTATCTTTAGATTCCACAGCACAGTAAATACCCTTAATCTGTATCTTCTTCTGCCTCTCCTCCTCCTGCTTCTTCTTTTCTTGACCCTCTAGTCATTTTATCTCTGTATTCTGCACGATGACTTAATTAAAACTCATAAAATTAATCACCATTTATCTTGTAATGAATCTAAAATTTGCATCTTGACTCAGACCAATTTTCTGGATTCAGGCCCATAAAAACTACAAATTCAACTGAACCCATTAGGGCCTGCCCCTTTCTTTTGTATTCCCAGTCTCAGAAAATAACCACCTATCACTTAGATGCACAGGCCAGAAACCCAAGTGTCATTCAGATTCCTCCTACTTCATTCTTCATATCTAATTAGTAACTGTATCTTGTTGATCTAATGCCTAAATATTTCTAGACTTTCCCCCTACCTTTCCATCTCCTTTGCTGTGATACAAGTTCAGATCTTTAATAGCATTAAAAAAAAATAACTGAATAGTCTCTTTAAAAATTCATTGCTATAACTCATTTTCCACTCTGTTGTAAAAATTATTGTCCTAAAATGCAAATATGATCATGCCCATCCCCTCCTTTTAATCTTTCATTGGCCCTTTTATGTTGTTCATGCTAAAATTCAGAGTCCTAAACCTGTCTATTACAGATTTTTCTCCCCATGCCATTTTATCCTTGAGTGGAAACATACTACTTACATCATATTTTTGGAAGTGTTTTGCACACACTATTTCTTTTCCCTGAAGATCTTTCCTTCCTCTGGTATCTGGCTATCCCCTTCTGATTCCTCAAGACTCAGCACATTCCTCATCTCAGAAAAGGTACTGTATTTGGGATGCCTGGGTGGCTCAGTTGGTTAAGCAACTGCCTTTGGCTCAGGTCATGATCCCAGCGTCCTGGGATCGAGTCCCACATCGGGCTCCTTGCTCGGCAGGGAGCCTGCTTCTCCCTCTGCCTCTGCCTGCAACTCTGTCTGCCTGTGCTCGCTCTCTCTCTCTCTCTCTCTGACAAATAAATAAATAAAATCTTTCAAAAAAAAAAAAAGAAAGAAAAGGTACTGTATGACTACCCAACGCCCTACTGGGATGCCTTCTATCAATGCTTACATAAAACTATGTGCATATTCCATCAGAGTATTTTTCACAAGATATTTTAATTGTGGCTTTAACTGAATGGTATCATCACTAGACTGATCACTGGAGCAGGGAATTCATCTTTCATATTCTTTCAGCATTTAGCATTATGCCTGGCAATTAACAAATATTCAATATGATTGCGTGAAAAGTGCCAGGGAAGGTGGTGGGGTTATCAAGATGGGTCACAGAGCCCATCCCTAAGGTGCTTACTGATTAGAAGGTAATTAGACAAGGGGCTCCAGTGCAGGTGGAGTGTTGCTGATGCTGAGAAGGAGGGAGGAA
The DNA here is from genome assembly GCA_004024625.1 of Mellivora capensis. Taxonomy (NCBI): domain Eukaryota; kingdom Metazoa; phylum Chordata; class Mammalia; order Carnivora; family Mustelidae; genus Mellivora; species Mellivora capensis. Next base: position 72,788 of record PISX010008334.1, on the reverse strand, counting down.
GGATACCTCTAGGCGGGTGTTCCTAAGGCCTTTAGGGTCGTTAAATTTGATAAAAGCTATCTCTGCAAAAATGTATATGTATACACTATATAATACATATGTGTATATATATTTTTTTTTCATAAAATTAAGTATACACACAAATTCCCCTGGAGCCATCCTTAGATTTCCTAAGTAGTACACCCCTTATGTCTGGGCAAGAGTAACCTCTGCCTTATAGCAAACTGCTCTGACCCTTATACAGCTGTGCTCCATGGGCACATGTATTCAGGAACATTTGAGATGAACTTGAAGGGCGGATACAATTTTGGAAGTTTTACATATAGGAGGAAGAGGGAAATTAGTTCAGATGGATGAGCCAAAAAAACCCCAACAAAAAACAACCAAAAACCCCCCAACATTTAGGGATGGAGAAGCTAGTTGGGTCCAGTGATATATTTGGAGAAGTAGATTAGGATCCTGACCCTCTGAGTCAGGAGTTTTAAACTGACTTGGTGGGACCATGAGGGAGTCATGAGGGAGACAGGCCCATGTTTTTTTGAGGAGGGCATCATATAATTTAGCAGATTATAGAGTGGGCTCTAGGGGAGGAAAAAGAAGGTGGGGAGAGGGCTGGGAAGCTGTTGCAGCACTTGAGGAAGGAAGCAAAATGGAAGTAACTGCACAAAGTGGTTGGGATGGGAACGGAAGAGAGGAATACAAAAGACTAGACTTACATGCCATGTGATTCAGCAAGAATTTGAGAAGAAGACCTCAGAAAGTATTCCGATTTATAGGACTGGATGATGGGAAACTGGTCATGCTGTTAATGAAATAGGGAAGGTGGAGGAAGAATTAATTTGAGGGGGAAGAGGATGAGCTCAGATCTGGATATGCTAAGTGTAAGGAGTCAGCGGGACACGTAGGTGGCTCTCTCCTCCAAGTCTAAAAGGTTCTAGGATAATCTTGAGGGTTCTTTTCCAGAGTGCTCCTGGAGGTCCCCGAAGCACCCCCAAGCAGAAGTCCTTAGGAGGCTGCATATTTCTTACGCTTAAACTCTAGAGAGTTAAACTTTTCTGGGCACACCCATCATCCTGTGTCAGCTCGCTTGGGACTGACCCTTCTTATATTTGTTTTACTTCAGCTCTCTTCCCATTTAAAATTTTGCTTTTAAATTGTTTTATTTCCAAGGTTAGCTTCCTCAAATTAGCATTCTATTTTCTCTTTATGTTAGTTCCAATGCAGATCCTATAGGCCCGTGGAGAGCAAGGCATGGGGCGGGGTGGGCATGGAGAGATGACAAAAGGATAGGACATGGATTTAGGTCACACTTGGAGTTTTAATTTGGTATTCTGTGAAACTTCTTGTTAAAGCCCAATTTGCTTAAATTTGATTTTCAAAAATGTTGCCTTTTACTGAATTTTCCTTTTGAACGTTTTTAACATCTGCTTTTGTTTGAAAAATGGTTGTCTTTCTTTGTCTTTAAAGGCATCTTTTACTTTTACCCAAACTTCCTTATCCCCCAGATAGAGACTTCTTCTGGGCAAATTATTTTGATGCTAAGCCTGTGAATATCACTCTCACCAATGAGATCTGGAATGATGTCTGGATACAGGTAACAGTGACCTGGCATGGACATTAGTCAGATGATTATGACAAAGCCCCTGTGATACCAGGATGGATGAAGAAATAAAAAAAATGAGGGGAAATAATTTCTTCATATTCCAAATTAGTTAGATTATAGTCTGAATTAGAGAACTACTCAGCGTTGGTCAACACTGTTCAAAGGGATGTGAAGAAATTGAAGTGACTGTAGAAACAAGCAACGAAGATGATTAAAGGTTGGAAAATATGTTCCAGGATGAAAGATGAAAAGGTTTTTGATGTCTTGGGAATGGAAGACAAAGGTGGGATATGATTCTGAAAGGTGTTTTATAAGGGGATATTTAATGGAGAGATAGGACACTAGAATGCATGATAAAGAAAGCTTGTGAACAAACCTAAGAGAAGAAAAAAAAAATTTACTCTCTTAGTTTAGGCCAGAGTCAACTTTTTACCCTTTCCTGTACCCTTGACAGACTTAATAATTAATCACAACACTCTTTTCTGCAGTGTGGGTTAACCCTCACAAATCTCCAACCCAGAATTCCAAGTGGCCTCTACCAGTCCTTTGAAACTTTCACAGAGGAAGAAATCCATCTGCCACTCTAGCTGTAGATATTTCACTTTCTGAGGGCTAGAGGTTTTACCAGCTGGTTTCTCAAAGATTTTTGCAGAACCATGGCTTGATGACATAGTTTGCTTCATGAGTTTCATGAGAAATAGACTTAATTTATAAACAATAATAGATCCTGACCCTTTGAGCAAACTGGGACATCTCTGGGATGCTTTTAGTGAAGGAGTGGGGAATTTTGCTACTAATTAACAGATTGTTTAGTTGTCTTCTCAAGCAAGATCTTCACAGACAGCCTTTAAGATCTCATAATGCTGGTAAGTTTGAACAAAAAGAAGTATATGTGGATGCACCATAATGCCTTCTTCAGCCAATCAGCGTTGCAGGTCAACCTAGAGCCCGGTTTTTCTCTACCGGGTCAAATAGTACATTTTAAAGAAAAGGTCTCTACTGAGAGACCTACTAAGACCTTTTCTTTAAAATGTACTATTTGACCCAGTAGAGAAAAACCGGGCTCTAGGTTGACCCGCAACGCTGATTGGCTGAAGAAGGCATCATGGTGCACTAATGAAGCTAATTGAAGTCTCTGCTTTTTCTGTAGTTCTTTATGTGTTACTATGAAAAAACCCTGATAAACAGTGGTATTCTGACAGCGAGTCTCTGGGAGGTAAACAGTGATAAATGGCAGATCAGGAAGCTGAAGGGCAGAAATCAATACTCGCTCTTTCTAGGTAGTAAATTATGAGAAGCTTTGGATGAGAGGGACAGATGTTGTTTTTCAAATCACACTGTTTGAACTTCAGTTGTTTATAAATTTTTTCTTTCCCTGTGGGTCTAAATTTCTATCTTTGCCATATATACCCTAAACATATGGTGACCTATAGCAGGTCAATTAAAAAGGTGGCAGGTAACTCAATCTGTTAATATTTGAATTTTATTCTCTACCATCTAAAATTTCTCCAGTTTTTTGGATGATGCCTAGCAGAGTTGCTTTGTTAAGAAAGCTTTTGGATCACAAAAATGGATGAAAATAAAAAAGAACTAATTGTGCTTAAAAAAACAACAACAACAAACCCTTAAGTATTTCCTAATGCTAAGTTTCAAGGGCAGCATCTTTCTTGGTGCCATTTGGCTCAGAAACACACATTCTGGAGTCACTAAATTTGAAATACAAAAATAAGAGAGATTTAAAAAGAGCCATTTCTTCCAATGAGGTCAGCAACAATTTTTACCATATTTTAGACAAATTCACCACGTTCCTCCAAGTCACACATTTACATATGTCAACTTGAAATTTCATCGCTGAAACATAATAAAGAAAAAAAATCAGTCCTCAAAGATGTTTTTGCTGCTTTTTTCCCCTGTGGCAGTTGTTGACCTTTAGCGTTTATTGATTTTCCTATCTTTTCCTTATTTATAATCCCCTCCCCCCCTTTTTAAGAAGAGCAGAGTAGCTTCTTGAAATCTGGGCTTATAGAGCTGCTGTCAGGAAATTCACTATTTTATAGTCGCCCATGAGGCTGATAGGCCGAAGAAATGTATACGACCCCATGGGAGGAGATGTCTTGCAGCCTGTCACTCGGGTATAGGGTGTTTTTATTGCTGTTCTCCTGAGGTAGCTACCAGGTGCTTTCCAGGACAAGCGCAGGTGTGGTCTCCAGAGTCGAGATTACAGATAGAATATAACCACCACAGCGCCCCCTTTCACCCAGGAGCACTGCACCTACAGAGGGAGGGGTTGGCTCTTTTTTGCCCCTATGTCCTGTGGGCCTATGGACTGCAGGCTTACCTGACTAACCTTAGACCAGAGCTCAGAAGGAAGTGAAGCCTCCTGCCAGACTCGATAATGATTATTTTGAAAAAGAGAGAGAGCGTGGGAGAGAAAGAGCAAGCAACCAAGAGAGCCTTACAGACCTTGGTGTTGTAAGGCAGAGAAACAAAACAATGGTTTGAGGGGTTCTGACTTAAGGCCAGATCATAAATACTGCCGAGACATGATCTAATTAACACCAAGTGTATCACCTTTGACCATAAGTACCTTGAGGGCTTGTTCCAGGAATTTTTCCTCCATTATTTTCCCAGACCCAACATACTGCCTGGTTCATAGTAGACATTGAGGAAACATACGGTCAACAAGTCAAAGAAGAGGATTAAAAAAAAAAAGATCTTAACTTAAAATGAGGGAGAAATGGACTTCCATTAAAGCATCAGGGATATAGAGAATCCCTGCAGGGGAATTTCTTGGCAGAGAATATTGTTGAAGTCTGTCATTGGTTATGGAGGAAGTTTCATATAATGAAAGGACATGCATGGTCACAATAGAATTTCAACAGTTCTGGGATGAGTTCAGTGGGTTGTTTGGAGGAGGGCATGGATTAACTTTTCACAGGCTCTCATGCTTCCCTTGACTTTGATGGTTCTGGTCCTTAGGAAGGTACCTCTTTCTCTGCTCCCTCAACTGGCTGTGTCTATTTTCTTGGATAGTTCTAATTTGCTTACATAGTTCTAATTTCCTTACAGTCACTGAAGTACAGAAACCACTCATTTTGAAGCATTTTTGAGAATATTATATTGGCAAATGCATTTTCAGAGCAAAGATAATACGTTCTCCAACAATTAATGGTGCTATCTACTGAGGTACATGAAGGCCTAAAATGTGAGATGGCCCAATGACCTCTCTGCTAAAAAATAAAGTATAACATTATGTCCTGGTGTTAGCCAGCAAGTGTTAAAAAACAGAAGTCAGAAGCTACCTCCACCTTTTATTATTATTATTATTATTTTTGCATTGGCATCTGTTGACTTATATTGTGCATTCTGTGTAAATTCCATATGCCAGAGAAATTCAAGAGTAAAAAGGTCGTGTGAAAGTAGAGTGTGGGTTGGAGAGGGCCCAGAACAAAAGGATCCGGAACAAGAAGACGGTTTATCAAGATATAAGTGACGATTTCTGATTTTTTCCAACCAGACAATAAATAAGCCCAGAGGATGCTTTGTCAGTGTTGGATCAGTAAGACATTTTACAGTAAGAAAAATAATGCATTTCCATCTTCTGGGTACCTCTTTGCTCCTTCTATCTTGGGGCTATCTATGAGTTGGCAAAACCTGCCCGCTGCTTACTGATGGAAACTTTAGGGCTTTGAGGTCAAGAACCAACCCTTGAAGGGTGCTGCTTGTCAACCCAGTTAACAAACAAGATTGACATCCTTGTCCCAATGAGTGGCTGGTTTCCAGTCTGTTATTTCATGCTTTGACACTAGATGTCAGAGAAAGACTTAGCCTTCTAATTTGTGGGTCTTTCACTGCTTTAGCAGAAAGAAAGGCTGCCTCGTGAGAGAAATCAGGTATTGAAAATTGGCAGATTTCCCACTGTAAGCCACTGGGGACATCAGTGTTCTTATGCCAAAACATCACTGTTACACTCATGCCCTGTTAGATGTACTTTCGATGCTATTAAATCTCATGTACAGAAGGGTTAGATCAAGGTCACTTCTTAGAAATAGATTTTTGATGGGGGGTGGGGAAATGAGAACCACCAATTTACTCTTCCAATTTTATGATAAAACATATTCAATTTTACTTGGAAATAAAAGACAGATATAACATGGTCATGTTCTTATAATCCTTTTTATTAGTGAGTTAGGAAATAGCCAAACCAGTTAGAAATTGCATGAAAATCTCATAAGATCATTCCAATATTCTGTGGTGGTTCCTTTCATTTTGTAAAATGGCATTTTGTTTTAAATGATATTAAGTAAAAATGCAGTTTTATTAGAGTTATTATTTTAGTTATATTGCCAGATTCCCAAGGCTTTAAGCCCCTTAGCAGGCTTTCTGATGTCATAAAAAAAAAAAAAAAAGCGTGCTTTTTCATTACTAAGGGGTGGTGCATTCAAAAAATTTTCCTTTTCTCTGTTTGGTTTGGTTTGGTTTGACCTGAAAGAAGGCGAACAGACTGGAGTCAGGCAGGACAGTGGCTAAGGACAAGGCCCGAAAAGGACATGTGGTTTTTCTCATCAGGCGCAGTCCCCCCACCCCTCAATTCCGAAGGGTCGCGGCCACCGTGTTCTCAACCATCTTTTGGAAATGACTAGTCATCTACCCGCCCAGAGCTAAAAATAGCACTCTTTCAGAGAAAGGAGGGTTCACTCAGACATGGAGTGGCGGCCCCGCCTGTGGAAGATATTCCAGGATTTCTCTTGGTGATTCTAGAAGCCATTATGTCATCATCAAAAACAGCATTATTAATATTGCATGGGTGTGCCCTTTCTTACTTGTGAGCTGGGTGTTGTGGAAGGCACAGGGAACATGCAAAAGAAGAGACAGAACTTCTCTGAAGGCTCATGAGGGAGACAGGAGAGAAAAATGCCAACCAATCATTCTAACACCCGTGACATTACTTACAATGATCTCTGGTTGTCACGGTCAGCAACCTTGACAGGCTGGGGCCATCCAAGAGGCTGGGGCCTCTTGGAACTTTAAGATAGAAGTTGATGTGGACAAGTAATAAAAACAATTTCCCTGTGGAACTTAGATTAGAGGATTACTCAGACAGGCTTAAAATATGGAGGGTTGTCAGTACCATTAATTCTTGATTTATTGACTGATTTATTGATTTATTTATTTTAAAATATCACTCAGGTGGTGCATACTGTGTGCCAGGCATCGTTCTAAAAATTTTGTGACTAATCAAGCCATTTCATCCTTAAAATAACTCTACTAAATAGGTACCAGTATTAGTCCCATGTTACAGATAAGAAAACTGAGGCACAAAGAGGTTAACTGGCTTGCCCAAGTATTAACAGATGGGGCCAGAATCCTGCAGGCCTGTCTCACTTATCTTTTCTTCTACCCAACCTGAACTCCTGCCTCACAACCTGTGCTTTTTCTCTTACCCAGAAAGAGCACAGTAGAGTTTAACAGATTATGATTTTGGAGTCAGTCATACTTATATGTGACTCTTAGCTGTGCTACTTAATAAATGTGAGTTTGGGACAATTTTTAACTTCTTTGAGCCTAGCCTTTCTTATAGGGAATAATGGTAGCCATTTCCTACAGTTTTTGGGAGAATAAAAGGAAATATCATAGTAAGATTACATAGATTCAATACATGCTCTGGCTTCCTATGGGAAAGCCAACTCCAATCACCCCCACTGATTCTGGTCTGATGATAATGCCCAGTGGGTTTCCTCTTACTTCGCAGAGGCCTGACCTATTTAACTAGTAGGACATTGCAGAAATATCAGAGTGACTTCTGAAGCCAGGTCGTAAAGGACATAGCATCTTCTGCCCGGCTTCCTCCTTGATCAGCCAGTCTGGGGAGAGCCAGCTATCACATCCGAGGCCCCTCAGGCAGCCCCAGTGGAAAACTCCATATGGCGCCAGAAAGCCAGAAAGCTTCAGCTTGCCAGGCTGTGGGAAGGAGCCATTTTAGAAGCAGACTCTCAGCCCCAGTCGGGCCTTCAGGTAATAGCAGTCCTGACCAAGATCTTGCTTACAACCTCCAAAATTCCCTGAGCCAGAACCACCCAGTCGAGCCCCTTCCAGATTCCTGATCCACAGAAATTGTGAGATAGTGAGAGTTTATTGCTATTCTAGACCACTAGGTTTGGGATAGTCTGTAAGGTAGCCACGGGCAACTAATACACTTTCCCTCACCTATTCTTTCTCCAGTATGTGAAGTGAGACCCTTGTCTCCATTTCTCACAGAACATTCTGCTTCAGACATTAATTTAGTAGATGGAGTTTGTCCTGAGAACCCATCTATAGTTCATTTCACTTTTTTTTTTCTCCTGTCAACGACCGTGTCTCCTCCCTGCTGATAGCTGGAGGGTTCTTGGTATTCTCATGTGGTCAACCAGTCTTCACTGGCATTCAGTTGCCCACTAGGCATTAGTGGGTGTGAGCTTTTGAGCTTTCTTGTGTCTCTTTATGGGGATAGCAGGACTGTAAGAGTGGATATGGATGACAAAATCCTTAACAGCATGGTGAGTATTTGTCTTAGGGTGAAGTTCTAGAGGTAGAAGTGGTAGAGCTGATAGTTTGGAGGAAACCCCTACTAGGAGGTCACATTTAGGAAGATGATTCCTGAAAGTATTAAGTTGTATGGATGACTGTAGTTGTACAATGTGGGATATAAAAGGGACTTGCCTGGAAGTTTGAAAAGCCTATAAAACTGAAAGCTTTCAGCACTTTGGGGGAGGGTATCTGTGTTCCTACATAAATTTTCTCTGGCCAGCTTTCAGTTTAAGCCTGGAGCTTATAATGACCTAAGTGTTGGCCCAGAATATCCAGCCTATCACGATTCAACTCCCTGTGCTTATGGAATATCCAGACATGCTAGATTTGGTGAAACCAAGTCCCTGAAGAGATACCACTAACTGGAACAAATGTGTTTGGTGGAAAGAGGCAGGAATTTGAAGTCAGACAGACCTGGACAGTAACCCTTTAGACCTGAACAATCAGGGCCTCTGTCCTGGGCTCTGAAACTCAAGAGGGTTCTGCTCTTGGGAGAGTCCAAGGGGCCAAGAGGCCATTCTTACCTGGTGCCCTGACTCCTCCTAGATCACACTTTGGGTCCTAGGGACCTAGGATTTCCTGCCCAAAGATATAAAACATCCTTCTGAGAGTCTCCCCAATGGTGGATCACTTAGCTTTCTTGACTTGAAGAGTGAGCAAGGGACGGTTGTTTGGGTTAAGGAAGGTAGGGGCGGGGAGGGCAGACAGAGCTTGGACCAAAGGCTAGGTTGTCCACATACATGAGTATGAAGTTCTTTGTGAGGCAGGCTGGAGCAGAGTGGGAAGAGAAATGTGGCTTGAGGCTTCCCTTTAAACTCTTGCCCTGGGCCCTGTAAATGTGAGGTGTAGGTCTGGACCCAGGTTTGAGTAATTCCTTGTAAATTAAAATAAAATAGAAATTCCTACAGTAGCCTGGGGATCTGGCTCCACCGATGTCTCCAGTTCATCTTTACCAGTCCTTCCTTCCTGCAACCAGCCCAATCAGGCCTTTCTATACCGAGAGAGCATCAGGGCTAGTCCCCTCTTGGGGTCCTTGCATCTGCTGTTCTCTCTGCCTGGAATCTTCTTTCCACAGATCTTCACATGACTGGTTCAGTCTCATCATTGAGATTTCAACTCAATGGCAACTACTTGAAGAGGCTTTCATTTATCAAACAGTTTAAATGAAAATCTTCCTACCTACCTTCCCTATTGTACTTGATGATACCTGCATGCTGTTATCTTAATAGCATTTATCACTATCTGAATTGTCTCATCCATTTCTTTGTCCACTTGTTTTTTGACATCCCACCCACTTGCATGTTACACATGTTTCACGAGTGCAGGGTTGTCTTGCTCACTTGTTGTATCCCAACTGCTTTGAAGAGTACTTGGCATAGTAGTCGCTCAAGAAATATCTTAGTGAATGAACTTCTCAGACTTTGTTTTGTTGGTTATAAATGAGACTATGCATAGTTATCATGTAAAAATTAGGTCCAGATTTGAAACAATAGACAAGGACCCAGCCCACATTCCTGGTATGTATTAGGATTCCAGGAAATGTTTTTCCCATTCTCTCTTGCCCATATGGCAAATTCATCTTAAGTTTGCTAAAACGATGAGAATTCCATGCCTCTACCCCCCCATTCCCCCTCTGGAACACTCTACTATCCATCTCTTGCCGTTCCTATTCTGCTCCAATTTCTGGAGTCTACCCCCATACCTGGCCTGCAGCTTTTCTGGTCTCAACAGTTGTTAGTGTAAGTGTGTCCCCTGGTGGCCATATCAGATGCAGCACATTGTGGAGAATGGGAGGGCGCTCATGGAGGAGAGACCCACCCATACATGAGTCATTCTCAAGCAGTTTCAAGAACCCCTAGTTCAGATGAAAGTCAGGGCCACAGAAACTACAGTCTCCATGTATATTCACTGTAAAATTCATATCCACCTCTGTGATCTTACTGCCTGCCTCAGTTCAAGATCTAGCATCTTATCTGAATCATTACCTCCTTTCAGGTGAGAAACCAGCCTCTGACTCCCCTACCACATAGTCTCCTTTTTCAAGTGGACCATCGTTTTCCTCAAGTTCAGATTTTCTCAGATCATTTTACTCTGCTCATTAACATTCAATGGCTCTCGATTATTTGAAGAATAAAATCCCATCTCCTCAGCCTGGCATCCTAGACATATCAACATTTATGTTCAACTTGGCTTTGAAGTGCCATCTCTCCACTCTTCCCCTGCCTCCTTCCCCTCCACCTGCTCTTGTTTATGCATTTTGACTACTTCTTAGAAATATGCTTCTACTTCACCAATGTCATGTTGACTTTCATGCTTTTATCCCCATCTGAAATGCTGTCCTCTCACTTTTCCCTGTCATTTTACTCTCATGTTTCTGAAAGCCAGCTCAAGGATCTGACTTCCATGAACTGCCTCCTACTCTCATACCCCTCTTGAGATCCACTGCTCCTACAAACCATGGCTCATGTTTCTGCCATGATAATTATGCAGGTCTTATCATTGGTTTGATTTTTTACAGGCTTACCCTTACCAGGTTTGTAAGTTTCTGTATAGCAAGGGTGGTGTTTCATCTGCTTTAACAGTGTCACGTATGTGGTAGGTCCTTAAGAGTTGCTGAATGGGTAAATGAATCTGAAGGCTCTGGCTGCAGTCTATGTTTTCTGGAGTCTAGTCAAACTGGTCCGAGAAGTAAAAGACCACATATGATGATGCTGGGGCAGAATCTTTGAAATTGGGACTGCCTTGGGAAATCTTGGATGCATAGTAACTCTAACCTGGGAGGAGGGTGTCTACGGCAGTTCCGTGAGCTGAGCTTCCTTAGGCGAATGATATACATGGTCATTCCTGAATCTCTTTCTTTATATTGAGAAGATGAGGGTGAGGATCTTGGGATAATGTCTCCTTTACTCTGATGTGTCAACGTAAAAGGCAAAGTGTAAAAGTTAATATTAGAATATTAATCCCGTATATATGGGAAACTGAATTCCTGTAACACTATATCTTTCCCAAAATTTAACTGAGTTTTATTTTCCTTTGGTAATTATATTTTATAAGTACATAACCATATTTTATAGTTAACAGTTACTATAACTATGGTAAGTTATAGTAGGTAACTATATTTTATAAGTAGTTGAGATGAGCAAGGCTGATGCTATGCTATCTTAACTAATTTTGAGATAAAGGACTTAGTAAAACCTAATGGACACAACACAGTTCTACAGATTTAGTAACTAGATACATAAATCTATCTTTTTTCTGAGTCACTTCATTGTATGTGTTAATGATCTTTTGTCTCAGTTTTCTCATCTGAAATTTGGAAATATCCGATTTCTAATATTACCAAGAAGTTACTTGTCTAATAAACACTAATTGAATACATGACATTGAATATTTTCCAGAAAAATGCCCATTGCCTTAGAAAAAGTCAAATTTGAAGTTACATACTTGGGACCTGTCCTTTTGTTCAAAGACCTATACCCTGAGCCCAGCATTCTAGAGTGCATTGTCTTTTGCTGGTCTTCTTGGTTGTGTGCCTGGTTCAGAGAATAACCTTCCTACATTCTTTGATTGATTAGATACCTAATTTTTACACACTAGATCCCCTTGTTCAGAAGAGAGCAGCAGATAGCTAACTTTAGAATATCTAGTGTCAGGTTCTATACAGGGGCCACATCAGGCCAAGTCCCAACAACCCAACCTCAACAGGAAAGTGAAACCAGCTAAAGAGACTTATGGGAGCAAATGAGCCAGTCTTTGGGTTTCTGTCTCCATTTCTGGATGGAAGAATATATATATATATATTTTAAAGGCACCAAGTATGCTGTATATTACCACTTACATGATGTGGTTTAATAAGACATACTATAAATATTTAACTCTATGACTTATAGCAATGTAAATTAAATGCCTGAGTATGAGTTTTAGAGTAATTGGAGTCTGGTGGGTCTGAAGCAGGTGTCCATGTCCCCAGCATTTTTTGAATAATCCTAGGCCAATCTTGGATCTTAAGTACTCTAAAGACCAGTTAAATGGAGCTTGTCCTTGACTGTTCAGAATAACCTTTCATTTGGCATTGATTTTTCAGAGACCTTCAAAGTCATCCTGGGGCCAAGGTTCAGAGATCGATTCTTTCTTTCTCTCTTTCTTTCTTTCTTTCTTTCTTTCTCTTATTATTATTATTTTTTTTTAAATTTTTTTATTTTTTTAATTTTTTTTTTTTAATTTATTTATTTGTCAGAGAGAGGGAGAGAGAGCGAGCGAGCACAGGCAGGCAGACAGAGTGGCAGGCAGAGGCAGAGGGAGAAGCAGGCTCCCTGCCGAGCAAGGAGCCTGATGTGGGACTCGATCCCAGGACGCTGGGATCATGACCTGAGCCGAAGGCAGCCGCTTAACCAACTGAGCCACCCAGGTGTCCCTATTATTATTATTTTTTCAAATTTATTTGACAGACAGAGATCACAAGTAGGCAGAGAGGCAGGCAGAGATGGGGAGGAAGCAGGCTCCCTGCCGAGCAGAGAGCCCGATGTGGGGCTCGATTCCAGGACCCTGGGATCATGACCTGAGCCGAAGGCAGAGGCTTTAACCCACTGAGCCACCCAGGGGCCCCGTCTTTCTCTTATTATTTTTAAATTAACATATAATGTATTATGTGCTTCAGGGGTACAGGTCTGTGAATCATCAGTCTTACACAATTCACAGCACTCACCATAGCACAAACCCTCCCCAATGTCCATCACCCAGCCACCCCATCCCTCCCACCCTCCTCCCCTCCAACAGGACTCAATTTGTTTCCTGAGATTAAGAGTCTCTTATGGTTTGTCTCCCTCTCTGATTTCATCTTGTTTCATTTTTTTCTCCCTTTCCCTATTACCTGGTTCAGAGATTTCTTAAAGACACTAGCTAGAACTTGGTGTTCTAAGGCCCATCATGAGAAGAAATTGTTCCTGAAAGCTCACCATGGATCAAATCTTTCATGTTTATGTAGATTTGTAGAATTAATCCAACTGTTCCAGCCACTACTCAGAAGTCAGTAAATAAATAAAATAAATAACATGTTCTTGCAAACATATACCCCTCTGTACGGCTCTGCATTGTAGACTACCACCCATAAGAAGAAAGCCAAAGTCTGCATCAACAGCATTGTGTATGTTCCCTGGAAAAGAGTTCATTTCTCACTACAGTCTTCTCACAACCAGGTCAAATCCGTGAGATAAACAGCTAGTTGCATGTTGTATGTTCTTTGTTTTATTTGAGGGTGTTTCTCAAACATGCTATCCACCAATACTACTACAGGTCCTAGAGTAACTGCGGAGTACTCACTAAGCTATCTATGAACCACATTCAATAGCTTTCATGACTCTCCCCAAGTTCAGGGAAGAGGTTGCCCACCAGGGTACTTGCTGCCACGAGGTGAGCAACGAAACAAATTTAACAGTTGAGGCTGGGAATGTAGGCACTAGTGTCCTCCATCCTAAAAGCAAACAATGTCTTCCATAGTATAGAGGCAGTCTAGGCCGAATGTATATTCAGCAGTGTGTGTCTCTCAACCCTGTTCAAAGGAGATAACAGATAATGCTATTCCACCAGTTGTGTGAAGTGGGAGAGGGTCAAGAAAGCATTTGCAGCTTAGAGCACAGGCTGTGAGATGCACCCAATCTTAATACAATCCTAAGACCTGGGCGGCAGCCACTTGAACAGAATTTGTAACCGACAAAGACATTTTTTATTATAAGTTAATGTCTATGTGAGATGGAGCTTGTGTGAATGAGTTAGAGAGAGGTAGAGAAGAAGGAGGGGGGCAGGAGAGAGAGAAAAGTGGGAAAGACAAAGCGAAAGATGAATGAGAACCAATAATGGCAGGTAGAGATAAAAGAAAAGCAGTATAAAACAAAGGAGGGTATAAACGAACTAATAACTTCTGGTGATCGTGGAGATATGTCACAAATAGAACTGGGGAGACATGGGATTAGGACAGCTCACTGAAAGTTCAGAGTGTGGCTGTGGACAGAAGAGAGATGAGATGAATAACAGGAAAACCAAAGGAAAAGGCAAAGGTAAAACACTTCAAGAAATAGGTGGGAAACAAGATGTGCATTTGGAATTTAAATGAATTATTTTTGTCTCCCCAGTTTTTCACTTATAATGTGTTCTGCCGATGACAGTCTAATTCCCAATTAAGATATGCTAATAAGGCTGACCATATACCATAGACTCGCCAGGCCTGATAAGCAGCTTATTTTCTTTTTGGGTTAGGGGGAAAGCAGTTATCTTGTCCTTCCACACCTATGCTTCTCATTGGCATTCCTCCTCTAAAGAAACAAATCACCATGTATTGTTCTAACAAATGTTTATTTTAGTCTAATATACTTTCATCTCGGGGGAATTGACTACTAACCGCTCATATAAACTTTGTATTCCCCTATTGGCTTTCAGTTACTTTGATCAAGAATAATATTCACACAAATCTTTTATTAATGGGGAAAATTGATTTAATTCTGGTCTATTTATCTGTGGATAAGTATAATTATTTTTCAAGACGGAATGCAACTTAGGAGGCTGCAAATACGCCTTAGAAGTCACATGGAGGGAAAAGGGGTAAGTCATGCCACAAAGTCTGCTTCCTGACCCGCAAATAAGAGACAGTAAGTATGAGTCGAATCATGGTAATAGAATGAGAATCTGGATCGTCTTTCCAGGGATGTCAGAAAGAGCATTAGAAACTGACAGCAAGACTTAACATATGCAGGAATGCGTTGCTGAGTGTCCAAGCATTATGAAAGGCACTGTCCGCACATCGTCATGTTTCCCAGAGGTGGAACTCGCCCTTTCCATGTGCCTGTTTCTCCAGTGACGGTCCCTGCCCTGTGGTTCTGCAGGAACTCTGGGGTCCTTCCTGAGGGCTGCTGGCATTCCCAGGAATTGTTTATATTCTCCGAATGTTACTGCCAAGCTCTTGCTATAGGGTTCTCCCAGATTTCCTCTGCTGGGCTCACTCTCACCTCTGTGGTGCACCAGCATCTCCGGTCCATGCCAAGCTGTCATCACAGAGCCTTCCTTTTTTTCCCAAGCTGACACCAACATACACAAAGAAAGATTATGAGCCCTGTGGTCAGACTTCATGAGGCCACATTCAGGTTCTGACCCTTATGGGTTGCATGACCTTAAGCAAGCTACATAACCTGTCTGTACCTCAGTTTCTCCATCTGTGAAGTGGGGGTGATAATAATAATTCCTTCACAGAGTCGCTCTGAAGCTCAATGAATTAAGGATGGGTGGGGCACCCAGAAGTTCACCAGGCACACGGTAAGCCCTCGGTGTTAGTAATGACTAGTGATCATTAGTCTAGTCTATGACTAGTCTAGACTATGTCTAGTCTAGTCTAGTCTAGACTAATGACATAGTCTAGACTATGACTAGTAATGACTAGTGAACATAGTTGTAGCAGTTTGGAAACTTTACCAAAGACTTCAGATTATAAGAAAAACTGTAAGTTGGGGAAAACAGTGTGAAACTGGCTATGAGCTATTGCTGCTACAGTAGACACTGTCTCAGAGCCTCTGATGGGGTGTTTTCCTCTCTGTCCTCAGCCTGTGCTGCTGCTCTCCTGCTGGAGTCCCTCTCTTCCAGCTCCCATTCCTCCTTCATCTTCCCCCACCCCTCCATCCCAGACCAGAGTCCCTAATCTCTGAGTCCTGAGGAAGCCCCAGATGAGTAAACAGCACAACAGTGTCTGCACTCTTGCTGGACAACACTTTTACTTACACTATTTGTAGCTCTTAGGTCTTTAAAGGCTTAATCCCTTCTGGGATTGGACACAGAGCCTCGCATGTGCAATAACTACAAATTCCATTCAAGAATTTCCCCGCATCCCCCCCCCCAAAACAACAACAACAACAACAACAACAACAACAACAACAACAACAACAGTCTCTTACTGAAGATGAATTCTCCCGGCATTGCCAGGTTGGGGACAGGCCTGGGAGAAGTGGAAGCCCATCCCGAGGCTCAGGATTCATCCGTCGGCCTTGAAAATGTTAAATATGATCCTTTGACTAAGACTAGCTTGTTTCGAGCCCTTGAAGCATGTTCGGTGCTGCCGATGATCATCAGCTGGAGGAAAAATCTGAGATACTTCAAGACATGGTACAGAAACAGGATGAGTGAAGAGTTAAAGTTGGCAGCAATGACTCTGAGAACCGTCCCTTGGAAATAACGTGATGAAGCTGGAAAGGGAAAGCAAAGATCACATATTCATTCCCCACGCATCTCCTCACTGCAAAACACACCGGTTTTATGCTGTAATCACCTTGGCCTCTATTTCCATCCCTCTGCCGTTTCTGTGCTCCATGTTGCTGCATCCGATGGCTTTTCTTGATCTAGGTCTTCCTCCTCAATTCTTGAGAGCATTTGACATGATTGAAATTCTCTTCTCTATTGGACCTCCTGGTCCTTCATTCCTGATTTGCCTTGAGCCTCTGATTCTGTCTCTCACAGTTGTGTGGTCTTTTCTTCCCATTCCTTTCCCCAAAGGTTAGAAGCCAAGGCTTTCTCCTTGACATTTTCCCCCCTGTTTCTTACACTTTCCCCTCTAGTAACCTTATTCATTGCTGTAGTTTCAACTGTAATTTCTCTGCAGATGAATCCCAAATTCCTGTCTTTAGCATTGACATTTCCCCATCTACACTTACTTTTTAAACTGCCTTCGTGTTAGATATTCAGCTGGAACCTTAAACTCAAACTCAAAATCTTCATCGTCAAAACTATTGGCATTTGTTAATCTCTCTCTCCTCTCTTTTTAAACTAATGGTTCTACCGTCTTCTATTGATGTAGATTTAAAACCTCTGAGTCAATGTTTTCAATTTTTTTTTTTTTTTACCATGATCCACGGTAGGAGCTACTTTTTCCATCTTGACTGCTGAATATACAGGTATAGACACACAAACACACGTAACTAGAAGTTTCACAAAATGGCACTTACCTCACCACATTTGATGTCCTCTGTTTTATTCTGATTTATTCCATTCCACTAAGAACACCTGGTTGTGACCCATTAAATTGGGTTCATGACCCGTTAAGGAGATATAAATTGCAGTTTTAACAATATCACTTTTAGGGTCACCTGAGTGGCTCAGTCAGTTAAACGTGGATCTTGGCCTTGGCTCTGGTCTTGATCTCAGGGTGGTGAGATCAAGCTCCTGCACGGAGCTCCACACTGCGCGTGGAGCCTACTTAAATGAAAATACAGCTTCTATTTATTTATTTGGAAAATACTGCTTTTAAAGAGTCTTTGATTCGTCTTTCTCTTTAAACTCCCAAACCTAATCAGTCATTAAGAAATGGCCTTATTTTGGGGCACCAGGGTGGCTTGGTCAGTTAAGAGTCTGCCTACCACTTAGGTCATAATCCTGGGGTCCTGGGATCCAGCCCCTGTTTAGTGGGGAACCTGCTTCCATTGGAAGCTACCACTGGGAAGTCTTCCCAGGTTTCCTTACCTGGGGCCCAACTTACTCTCCTCTAAGCAACTCTGTTTCTTTGGTTAAATCTCCCTTAATTTGCTTTGCCATCTAAAGTATCACACCCCATAACTTTCTGTTTTCTTATTTTACTTTATGTTTTTCTTCTTAGACCTTGTCACTTGACAATAAACAATGTATTTCTATGCTTTTTTATGAAGACTTGATATCCCTAGCACTTAGAATTGAACTGTGCTTAGAGCATAGGCCATGAGTAAAATCAGGCTGGAGGGAAGAATGAATAAAGTCATGACTCCCAGCAGCAATAGGGACTAAGGCCTCCCCCAGGGCTAAAGAAAAGGAGGTACCAACAAGCTCTTTTTCTGTTTTTATTTTTTAGTTAATTTTTTTTTATCCACTTTGGATCCTGCGCCCACCCTCATGGCCAAGGGATTGACAGGTGCTGACTGACTTCATGCTTCAATTTGTTGCCCAGTACTGAATCATTCCCTATGAATGGTTCCAATCAAGCAAGGCACACCCCAACAGCCAGGAGTGGGATCTATTTAACCCCAAACCCTGGGTGTTGCACAGTAGTAGTGGGGAAGGGGTTGGAATGGGTGTTGAGAGACAACCAGAGATGAAGTAAGATAAAGCCTCTTCGCCATCTAAAGTGTCACACCCCATAACCTTTTTATCGGGCGGGGGTGGGGGGAAGGAAATCCCAGAGGAAATCCTGGTTAAGTAGGACAGAAAACTGATGATTTCACATTGATAATTGTACCTGGAGTTGTATATATGGTGAGTTAATGGATGAACTGGGATCATGACTCAGGTCTTAGAACTCCCAATCTAATATTTTTTTCATTGCATCAAACTGTCTCCTTCATCGTAAGAACTGATTTCCTGATGTGTGAAATATAGCTAGTGTATGAGATGTGGCACAGCTAATAAAAATGATTACAGTTCACCTCTTGTGGAAGGCTATTTTGAACAGCCTTAATGAATCATATGAGATAAAAATAATAATCAGAACACTTTTCAAACTATCCTGCAAAATTGCCACTGGCCTTTCTCTACTCCTAAGCACTCAGGGATGCCTCCTTCCATAGCAGGGGGTACTCACAGCCTGAAGAATCACGAGTTAAGTTTTGTGGTTCATAATTTTTAAATTATATGAAAATTCTTCCTTTCACAGAGTCGGGTTTCTTTCCCAGCCCATGGCCTTTGCTAATCTGCATGGCTGTTTAGCTCCATTAGAGGGGCAGGTAGAAGAAGGCCTAAGGTGACGTCACCTGTCCAGAGCATTGAAGAGCAGCCTGAAACAGTGTCATCAACAGGCAGATGACAGTAATTCAGAGTCACTGATGACAATACCATGAGAGTCAGACAGGACCTTAGAGATCATCCAACCCAACCCTTGAGATATCATGAGGCTCAGGGAGTGGAATGAGTTGTCAAAGTCACACAACAGGTGAGCATCAGAGCCAAGACCAGGTTGAGACCAAGTCACCTAGTGCCCAGTCTTTGACCTTGGTGCTGCCTTAGCGGGGAGAAAGAAACTAAGTTCATTTGACCAAATACGTCGAGAAGAGACACAATCTAATGAAGATGAAGGAAGTCATAGCAATGTAGGAATCCATTTTCACAGTTCCTATTTCTGGAAGGTCATTGAACCTTCCATTGACCAGTTCCAATAACTTGACCAGAAAGTCAAGTTATCTGGGACACAGAGTTGTAGGCCTTAACTATCCTTTTATATTCAAATGGTCTCTTACCCATTAAAGCACATATTCTTAAATTTTTTTTTCTTTTTGGGTGGAGTAAGTTGTGGTCTTAAAGAAGTGATGAAAGCTGTAGACCTTTCCCCCAGATATCTGTATGTGCATTCACAATTTTATCAACATTTTCAAGGGTTTCATGAAATTCTTGAATCTCATTCATGGCACAAGTACAGCCTTCAGATAGCTTTAAAGAGACAGTATAACTCAGGGAAGTTGACAAGAGCCGACCGTGACTCATCTCAGCTGTCTCTAAGAGTCTTGATGGTGGGCAAGAAGGAAATCTGCCAGTAGACTGCCTTCGGACTTCAATTGCACACATGCTGTTGGTTTTCTTTTGGAAAATCTTTTGGAAATTCTTTTGGAAAATCTTCACTGATGTGGATTTTCCCCAAGGGTACTTATGTTAAAATCATGGCAGAAAGAATAGGATGTCCTGAGCACACCTTGTTTCTTGACAGTGATAGTTGTATGTGTTTCTGTCAAGGTGGCAGATACCGGAACTTTGGTTTATGGGAGCAAAGCATAGGGTGATCAGGCCAGTCAGTAAGATGGGGCTCCAGAACAGGGCTGAATAAAATGACTGAACGATTTGTAATTTCCCAAGTTGCCATGCATCTTCATGCCTCTGTGGCTTTGCATATGTTGTTCCCTCTGCCTAGATTATTCTCACTCATAGCGTACATCAGTCAGGGTTCCCTAGAGAAACAGAACCAACACAAACAAATACATATATGGGATAGAAATATAAACATGTACTTTAGTAGAAATATATATTTACATATTTGATATCCAAAAATATAAATATATATATTTCAAAATTTAAAAAATATATATAGAGAGAGAACAATTTATGTTAGGAAATTGGCTCATGCAGTGGTGGGAGGAGGTGGGGAAGTCCAAGTTCAAATGCTCAGGGTGAAGAGTGGCTGCTGCTGTTCAAGTCTGAAGGCCATCTGCTGGCAGAATCCTCTCTTGCTTGGGGGAAGGTCAATCTTTTGTTCTATTCAGGCCTTCACTTCACTGGATGAGGCTTACCCACGTTATGGAAGGCAATCTGCTTTACTCAAAGTCCACCAATTTAAATGTCCATTTTATTTAATATATCTTCAAAGAAACATCCAGAATAATGTTTGACCCGATATCTGAGCATCAAGACCCAGACAATGGACACATGAAATTAACCACACACATTGTTTGCCTGGAAACTTCTCCTAATTTTTTTTTTTTAAGATTTTATTTATTTGACAGACAGAAATCACAAGTAGGCAGAGAGGCAGGCAGAGAGAGAGGAGGAAGCAGGCTCCTTGCTGAGCAGAGAGCCCGATGTAGGGCTCGATCCCAGGACCCTGGGATCATGACCTGAGCCGAAGGCAGAGGCTTTAACCCACTGAGCCACCCAGGTGCCCCCTTCTCCTAATTTTTTAAGGTTCAGCCTAAATATCTTGCTCCTTCACTGTTCTGCCACTGGACTGAGCACATTCTTATATTCTAAACTATTTTCCACAGTATTATAATCATCTGATCACACGCCTGTGGTCTCTGTTAGAGGGCAGGGACTGTATGCAGTGACTATTGGACATGATATTACCAGATGATATGCTAGGCCCTACCCAATGCCAAGCATAGAGTTCCTCGGTATAATTGGTGGAATAAGGTGATGAATTAATGGAAAGATTCAGAAGCTAGAAATAATAGCAGCATTGAGTTACTTAATCTTCAAATAATGGGCTTATTTTCTGAATATTTGTGCCTCAGAGATGCAATAGAGCTTGGCCAACTTGTCCCAAGAACACATGTACACACATACCCGTATTTATTTTGACAGACCCTGGGAAGATTTGCCAAGGTCGTTAGTGATGCATACAATGATTAGCCCTTCCTGCTTTTCTCAGGGAAGGATGAAGCATAGGGAAGAATCAGGTTTATAGCTTTAGATAAATTTGACTTTAATGCATGTGGAGAACCCTTTGCTGATTGTCTGAACTTGGGCACGATTTGTTTAGTCTCAAAAACTTGTACTTTTAGAAAAAAATCAATCATATGAGAACAATAATAACAATACCTACAACACATGTTAGAAAAATTAAGTGCCCAGTATATATAGTAAGTACTTAGTAAACATTGATTCTCCTTCTCTCTTCCTTATTTAGGTTTGATATAATATCTAGTACATAGTGCACTAATTGTTGAAAGTAATTAAGAACATGTTAATGAGTTCTAAAGATAGTCTTGATATCTCTTGATGTTTCTGTCTTCTTTCACTTTTTGACCAAAAGGGAGAACATAAATTGTGTATGAGATGGTCCCATATGAAAAAAACAGAGTTGGTTGGTGTGTGTACAATTTTGTTATTGCTATTGTTAATTCCTAATATTTTGGGGCAAACATACACTTCTGAGAATCTTCAGAAAGCTAAGGACTCTTTCCCCAGAACAAGGCACATACACAGGACACTTTGCATATAATCTCAGGGAGCTCATGGATCCCAGAGACTCCAGGTTAAGAACCCTGGGTCAGGGGCATCTGGTTGGTTCACTTGGGTAAGAATCTGACTCTTGATTTTGGCTCAGGTTGTGGTCTCAGGATCTTGGACTCAGGGTTGTGGAGCCCTGCTCAGGTGATGGAGCTCTGCTTTGGGCTCTGTGATTAGCAGGGAGTTTTCTTGATATTCTCTCTCTCTCTCTCTCCCTCTCCCCCTCTGCCCCTCCACTTCACACCTCTAAAATAAGTAATCTTAAAGAAAAAGAACCTTGGGTTAAAATATCCTCATCTGCTGTCTATCTTCTGTTCATTGCCTCACATTCCCTCTCTCTCTGTCTATCTTGTCTCTGCCTCTGTGTCTCTGTTTCTCTTTTTATCTGTATCTTTATCTACTTAACTAATATGTTTAGGATTAGGATAAGGATTGTGGATGGATAAATGGATGCTTAAATAAAAAAAGTAGAGGGCAAGAAAGAGCTATGGAGTTAGAAGGACTGCTTCCCCCACCCCTGCCCCCACCCCCACCTCCCCTGGAAAGTTCCCTGGTGGTCACCTTGGAGCTGCTGATCTGCTACAAGGCAGAGTGCAGTAACGGTTAAACTCATGGCCTCTGGAGCTAAACTGCTGGGTTCAAATCCTGGTTGTGTGTGACTTTGGGCAATTAGTTCTGTCTGTCTTGCAGTTTCTAAAGCAGGGCTAATAATAGTACTACCATGTTCAATTGTTGCAAGAATTAAATAAGCTAAGATATATATGGGTTTTAGAATAATATGTTTTAGTAAGTGCTTGGTAAACTGTTAGTTACAATTATTTATTTTGATGATATAATTCATCAAAATATAATTACTTATATACAGAGCATGACTTACTACAAATAAGAAATTCAATATCGCGAAGAGGAACACTGTGATTAGAAATCCCCTCTTCTGAAAGAAAGAACTTCCTTCCTTTAAGGCGACTTACTCTTATATAGGAATTATAGGCTAATAGGGTATTTGGATATCATCCTGCACTTTTCCCCCGAGACCCAGTGAAAAGTGGGATCCAATGTCCATAAGATGTTTTTTCTATCATAACATGGTCTTCTTTTAGTAGAGGAGGAGCCCAAACCTACTTCTAGACATCACTAGGAGGGTGTACTGTCCTTTTGTCTCTTACTTAGGAAGGGTCTCTAGACCAGTAATTATGTTTATACGAAGGCAAAGAGATATACATACCATCATATTGAATTATAAAGCTGATGCATTCCCATGAGAGGTTGCTTAAAAAAAATGAAAAAAAAATGTAAATGTGCAATCATCACTGTTTACACTTCACAATTTTAAGGTAAAAGACTGTCTAAAATGGAATATATTTTCCCTAATTTATAGGTCTTGTTTACTTTTTGGCTCTTCATTCTTCTCTTACACCATGTGTCTCCTCACTTTTTAAAGGAAAATGTTAACCATTGCAGAACTGCAACCAAGCTGTCCAGTAAGTGCAGTGTTAGCAGGAAGTAAGGGCCACACAATAGAGGCCAGCTCCTGGCCCAGTTACAACCCTCCCCGTCCCCCACCCCCACTCCTTTCCCTACTCCCATCCCCCTTTCCCCATTCCTAGAGGGGGAAGGTATGGCCAGTCTGGGTCCAGAAGGGGGCACTGCTTGCATAGCCTGCCTGGGAGGGAAGGGTGGTGGCCCTTCCTGGGGTGGTCAGGGCAGCTGCAGGGGGTGGGGGTGGAAAAGAAGGGAAAGGAGGTAGCTAGGAGGTGTGGAGGAAACACTGAGCGGTGGCAGGTGGTCGTTTTTCTACTGGTTCCAGAGCTGTGAATTGTCAGTTTTGAAGGGCGTGTAATTTAATTCTAATTGTAAACTGAAGTGGGAGGGGATGCCAGCCTGAAGTCTAAACACATTGATAGGCCTGAGGGATATCTAAAATCCCGAGGTCTCCTGGTAACCTGCTTACATGAGAATCAAGGCTCCTCCTGAGAGGAAGTCAGTCTAAGGGAAGAAGGAGCAGGTTCTGAGCTTGACCAGTTAACAGTGTGGCCTTGGATCTCTTAAGTGCTAATTGTTCAGTCAGCCTGGCTCCTGAGTCTGCATCTTGTGGGGAGAAAGGAATCTAGGGAAACATCCAAGAGATGGTTGATGAAAAGTCCTAGGCACTGTGGTATAAGCCACACAACCTTGGGACTCTCCTGGCAGATGGTAACACCAGTGGTGGCTCAGGCCCAGAGCAGGTCCCAAGTGCTGGCCCACTAGGCACCGTGCTGTGACTGCGGTGGTGGGGACATGGCTAAAATGCTCATAATTGCCATGCACCCAGAGCTTACTTTCTCCCTGGCCCCTTGCCAAGTGCTTCAAAGTCTTCTCTCTCTTAGGTTTCAAAATAAATCTAGAAGGTAGATTCTATTTCCAGGCTCGTTTTACACAAGAGGACACAGAGATGGACTTGACGTGAGGAGACCACAGGGCCTGGGTCTTGGGCAGGCTGGGCCTGGCCCAAGCACATGGCTGCAGCCCCCCCTTACTCTTGGAGCCCATCTGAGCTTTGGGAAGACTGCAGGACTTGCCCACAGTACCTGCCCAGAGGACCAGATAGGGTTGCGGTGGAGGATTCAACAGCCCGGCATTGTCTTGAGGTCTTTGTGGTGCTCCTGGACTTGAACCAGGCCTTGAAGACCTGGATTTGGGAAAGGACTTTCAGGCAAGGGTGAAGGCAGGAGAGGGTGAGATGTGAAAGGGACAGTGAAAGGCCAGTCTGAGTGGGTGCAAGGGTAGGGGTGAAGGCTGTGCAGGAAGAGTGAGCTGGAGGGGCAGGTTGCCATCCATGTTGCACATGTGGGCACAGAGGGGACACGTGGTGAGTTGAGCTCCACTTCCCTATGACCCCAGAGACCTTCGGATTCTCTTCTGTCTGTAGCCTCACTCCCCAAACTTTGAGTTCTTGGTGCTTACCAGAAGCCATGGATTATTTATGGGCCCTGGTCCAGCCCCATGAGGTTGGCATAAAAAATTTTTTTTTCTTCCTGAAGAAAGTTGAAGAAAAAATAACTTTACTGTCAATTCTCAATTATCTGTGAGGAAATAAGGTTAATGGAAATCTACAGATTTCAGTAGCTAATGGCTTTGCCTTCTTTTGCAACCCATGTTTCACTACTGCTTCCAGAAACCAGCAACACTGAGTAATCAGATTTTCACATTTACTTCTTCACGTCCTCCATCTGAAGTGCTAATCAGCAGTGAAATGTGGACCCAAATGTGGACAGCGGGAGGGAGAGGGAGCAGAGGTCTGGAGAGCTGTCCATTTATGTGTGAAGCTCCTGAGACATCCAGAACTGAGCACTGGGATGTTTGTGCCAGTACTGCTGTGGCTGGCTGCTGGTGGGAGCCAAGAGGTGAGATGGGTGGGCAGAAATCTGGGGCACAAAGGCTGTGCTTGTCCCTGAAGTTCGGAGGTCAAGGGTATCCCACAAAACTATCAGTTCGCAGGGGAAAGGAGTTGAGTCAGGAACCCTGTATGCCTCATCATCCCTCTTCTGTTCCTCTGGATAATGGCTTTGTGTGGTAAATATTTATGCAATATATGAATTATCGGTGATGTCATGTGTGCCCTTGTATCTTAGAACATACTGTGATTTAGAATTGGAACTCTTTATCATCGCCATTTCTGCTAAGTAGAATCTATTCTGATGTGAAATGCAGGACCTTGGGAGGAACATTAGCCAAGAGAAAAGGGCCTGGTCTGTCATCCGAAGAGCAACCCTCCTTTCTCTTGTAAGTAAGGAAGATGGGCTTTGGTCACATCAGGAGGTTGTGAGTAGGGGGTGATGGGGCTGGAGAGAAGGAGGTCAAGTGTTTTCCACCTTTCTTGACAGTAGGAGCCTACAGAGCTTACCACAGGCCACAGGTAGAGACCCCGGGGCAGGAAGACTTGGGCAGCCAAGGGATATGGAGGAAGATGGTGAGGTCATCTGGCAGGCGGAGGGGAGGCAGGGAAAGCGTGGGCTCTGTGTGGTTGCAGCCTCTGCTCGGACCTTTGTCTACTGTT
The DNA here is from genome assembly GCA_004024625.1 of Mellivora capensis. Classification (NCBI taxonomy): domain Eukaryota; kingdom Metazoa; phylum Chordata; class Mammalia; order Carnivora; family Mustelidae; genus Mellivora; species Mellivora capensis. The sequence continues at coordinate 46,872 of PISX010008334.1, read as the reverse complement.
CTGACCGAGCGGCTCAGAGAGCAAGCGCCGTGACAGCTCCTTTTTCTCTTGTAGCATACTGCCCATTCTTCTGTGGCCTCTGGCGTCTCATCTCTGACAGCTGCTACCCTGGCCTCTTGTAGCCCCAGAGCCATGCCCAGCCATTGCAGCTTTGTGCCATGCCAGACACACCCCTGGAGCTTCGTCCTCAGAGGAATCCAGATCCTGATGGGGCTTTGCGTGGGCTGGGGGTCCGGGCCGCATATCATGGTGCATTGAAGCCCAGGGAAGGGCTGACACCTGCAGAGAGGAGAGTCTTTGAGGGCAGATATCCATTGAGGTTCTTCCCACACTCAGCAGCCTCCCATCTTCTTATGGGATGTGAGTGACTATGATAATGGTGGAAAGACAGAGTTAGGTAGGAAATTTGGATGCTCTTATAATATGGAGAGGGGATTTCTGTATATAAATGTTAGAAAAGTTTATTCCTGTGCCCCGGGATTCTGGGAGCAGGTATTACCTCTGACCATGGCCTTTCAGACCCCAGGGAGACTCGGCCCTTGATATGCTAGGTGGGAAGTCTGTTTTGGTGCTATGTTCCTGGAAAAGCTGGGCTTGAAAATGGAACAGGTATTTACTGGATTGTCCGGAGACTTAATGCTTGCTTCTGGCTCCGTAAAGGGTTAGGTGTGTTATTTGGCCATTAATGACACAGTCCTGGAAAAAAATCACGTGGCCAGCCTGATTTCAGTTCCTTCATCTGAGAAATGATGGCAGAGATAATGTCGAAGGTTATTATTTGCCTCAAATAGGCTTTTATTGTAAGTCTCTGGACAGTTTACATCTCTATTTCCTTATCCACATATGGGGATTATAATACCCACCCTTACCTTTTAATCTATAGGAAAACCCTCAAACCTCTGGGGAGGAAAAGCATTATTTAAATTCAGAGTAGAATTATTATTATATTCTATTTGTTCTCTCCTAGTCATTCATCACTGCCACATCTACAATTATGCCCTGGGGTGAGTTATGTGAACAGTCACACTGGGCAAGTTTCTTGAGCGATGGGCCATTCTCATTGTGCTGGGTGGAAAGGACACCAAAAGTCTTTTACTGAATTATTTGAGTGTGGAACTTGCTATCTATTTAGTATACAAGCTAAAATTGGAATACATTACTACCTGTATAATATGAGATTGGTGGTTATTTCTCCTTTCCAATGTTTTCTTGCCTTTGAATTTCTGTGGGCTTTGTTTTGGCCAGTTCTGACCTGGGAAAGCACAGCCTGAGTCCTCTTTGGCTCTCAGCAAGACCCTGATGATGTCTAAAATGCAGAAGCGACCTGGGGTTTAGAGTAGAGCCAGGGTCCCCACGCCTGGAAAATCTGCAGAGCTCAATGTGCATAAATAAAGGCATACCTCACCTAGCTAAACAAACACACACAGGCTTATAATTGCTTTTATATTTTCCCATTGTAGCCACCAGAGGCCTCCCAAATTGTGGGTGATTTTAATGTCAGTGGAAATCTACTGGGAATTAACAACAAAACAAAAAATCACTTTAAAATTGAATAGAATGTCTACAAAAGTTCAAAGTCTTTTACCTTGTTCATTCAACATCGCTATTCATGCAAAATGTCATGCAAATCAGTCCTTATTTACTGAGTACTTTGCTTCAGTAACCAAAAAAATGCTAAGAAAAAAATGGCTTATGTTTAGCCATCTATTTTTCCAAAAATAGGACAGCAATTAAAGTAGTACCACATGATGTGACTGATGATATCAGTGCAGGAAAAGAACACCATCTTGGTGCTGATGCTTAGGGCTGAGCCTCTGTCCTTCATCAGGGGCTGGGCAGTGTGTCCACAAGGGAAGTCCTGGAGAGCCAAGGCCATGAGCAAAGTAGATGCCACGCGGGGCATAGCATGATGAAAGTACCCTTTGTGAATAGGCATGACAACTGTGCCTTCCAACGGGGGACTTCAGAGACCCTTTGGCAATCTGATTTCACCTCTATGATGCTCAGTTTCTTCTTCTATAAAAAATGAGAGGTTTGGGCTATGTGATTTCTAAGTCCTTCAAAGTGTGTGACTGTTTTCCAAAACATTTAAGACCACTTACTGTGCATCTGTTATATGCAATTGCCACACAAAGGGCTTTGCAAATGTTTTCTTATTCAACTGTCATGACCAGTAAGAAGAGGCAGCATTATTTTACTGATGGTGGAAGTAAGCTCAGAGAAGTGAAGTTACTCAGTGGTGGTCACACAGGTTGTAAGAGATAAAGCCAGAATTTGTACCCACATCCGTTTTATTCCAGAATTTCTCACTGCCCATGTCTTTCATGCATTCCATACTGAGAGAATAAGTTCAGTTAACCTACATAATTTAACTCGTGAGGTGTAGCATCAGTTAAGAATCGTACTGGTGGTAAGCAACAGATAAGACAAAGGCTTATGCATTCACGCACTCATTCTTTCACATAAGTGTGGCGATAGGTTGGCTGAGGCAGGTATGATGGCTCTGGGATCACCAATCATCTTAGCCCCTTCTGTCTTTCTGCTTTACTATACTCTAGGATGTTGTTTCCATCCTCTAGGTGGACCTAGGATCCAAGATGGCTGACGGAGATCCAGCCATAACATCTGAGTTGCAGGCTTGAAGGAGGAAAGCAGAATACAGTTGGCCTCCAAGCTGAGGTCTCCAAGCTGAGTTGGCTCCACTGACTGATATATATATATATATATATATATATATATATATATATATATATATGGGGGGGGGAGTCTGGGTGGCTCAGTCATTAAGCGTCTGCCTTTGGCTCACGTCATGATCCCAGGGTCTAGGGATTGAGCCCCTCATCAGGCTCCCTGCTCTGTGGGAGCCCTGCTTCTTCCTTTCCCACTCCCCCTGCTTGTGTACCCTCTCTGGCTCTCTCTCTGTCAAATAAATAAATAAATAAATAAAGTCTTAAAAAATAAATAAAGTACTTAGACACTCAATAAACTATTTAAAAAGTACCTAGAAGGCATTCAATAAACTCTTAACTTTAGACATGGAATTATGATAGATTCAGGCTTTAACTTGTGCCTTGTTTTTTTCTGAGTTAATGCTCTTTGCTCTTCTGTTTCCTCACAGCCAGGGAAGAGTTTAAGTGTCCATCCTCCCCATTCATAGATTCTTATAGTTGAAAGGAGCTTGGAAGTCTGTATCCTGGCCTCTCATGCACTCTTGCTGAGCAAACAGGATTAAGACAAAGGAAGTCAATCCAACAGGTGAAGCCCGAGTTACCATGACTCCAAGAGTTACGATCATCCTGCCCGAGGAAAATATCCCCCAAGAGACTCTTAAGGCACCAGAAAGAACAGCACCCTGTTAAGGGCTTATGGGGGAGATCAGCCTGGCTCTCACCTCTCCTATCTCTGCCTACCCAGGCCATTCTGGTTCTTTCTTCAGTTGGGGTTTCTCTGTGTCTCTGAGGTCCCCTATATATCATATGGTCTTTCAAAGGCTAGATAATTCTAGAGAGAAGGGAGTTCTGGGTATTACCTTAGTCACCCTGAGGAAGAGATAGAACAAAATGAATGAACTGGGGTGAAATGGTATCCCCTTTGCTCTCAGGAGAGCTCCATCTCCTGATGGGCTGACCGACGTGATGTGATCTCAAGAATGTAATATTATCTTTGATGTTTACCATCCTCCCTAGAGGTGGAGTGAGAGGGACTGGAGCCCTTGAGTTCTCCCATGAGACTCTTGGATTTGATCAACAATGACCTCATAATAGCTGGTAAATTTGGTTAATTCTATTCGTGTGCTCCATTTAATTGCGATGGTCACATTAGCTCCCTGTTCAAACACAGGCGTATCATTCACTTCTTGCTTTTAGTTTCTTGTCTGTACTGATGACTTAGGGATATGAACGAGCATGTGGCGAGCATGATGCCTGCATCAGCACAAGCATTCTCAAACAAACCCCAGCATAATTCAGGGAATGCTTTTCATATCTTCTAACAGAAAATAGGAAATAGTAAATGAAAAAGAATTAAACAGACTCTTAAGGGGGAACATTCACTCTTTTTTTTAAAAAGATTTTATTTATTTATTTGACAGATAGAGATCACAAGTCTGCAGGCAGAGAGACAGGCACAGAGGCAGGCAGGAGGAAGCAGGCTCCCTGCTGAGCAGAGAGTCTGATGCGGGGCTTGATCCCAGGACTCTGGGATCATGTCCTGAGCCGAAGGCAGAGGCTTTAACCCACTGAGCCACCCAGGCGCTCCACATTCACTATTTTAAGATTTGAGTAGATAGAAGATATTTTATGATAAAGTTAGGCAGTCCTCCTATCATAGGGACACTTGAAAAGTCCTCGTTAGGCACTTGTTCCAGAGAAAGACTTGAATGTATGGAACAAAATCTCCCAGGGCAGAGATCTCATTGCAGTGTCAAGGGGTCAGGCCCTGAAGACTTCTGGAAGTCCCTGTCCTATCTTGGCCATCTGGTCTTAAATACCAGGGGACATGCTGGGAATTGGTAAAGGATGGAGAAGGGTGTTCTTAGAAACATGGCTCATGGAGGCTCTTGGGACACAAGTGGTTGCCTCCAGTTCACCCCCAGAGATATTTAAATGGGAGAGAGACACTGGCTCTGGATGGCACTGATATTACCCCAAACCTTCCAGAACTCTTTTGTCTTCCAAGCTCTATGCTTCCATTTAGCAGCAGTATATGGCTCCCTGAGCAATGCAGAGGGCCAAGCTGCTTGGGCACCAACTTCCCCATCATCTGCATGATTGCACCCTCACCTCCTTTGTTCTTTGTCTTGTTTTTCTCACAATGTACGTTCAGCAATGTAGTTCCTTCCTTTTACATTCATTGTCTCTCTACTTCTCCACTGGCTTTTTTATGCTCCAGTTTTCAGCCTTTTTCTGGCCTCTTTTCTCATCCTTATCCTCTAACCTACTTTCTTCTCTCTCAAGATTTCCTTCTCATCTGGGCTCTACCCGCCATTTTTATTCTTTATTCTCTCTCCCTCGTTACCATCCTACTTTCTTCTTTCTGTTGTCTTTTTTCTTCTCCACAAAGCATTTTCTGAACATATTTTAAGGCAGATGTTAGTGCTCTGATAAGCACCAGAACTTGACACAGAAATATTTTACTGAGAAACTCTTACAATCCCATCCATCTTTAGGCTCACAGGCCCATGTCTCATGTTGTTATTCACCAGGCATATATTTAATGTGTGACTTTACTCCAGAATAAGATTGTTTTTTTCCAAAATCAGTTATTCATTTCTGAAATGAATCTATTATTATAGATGAGGAAGCTAAATGGTAGAGCTTGGTATAATACAAGATTATGTAACAACCAAGTTGAAAAGAACACTCTTTCAGGTAATTGGGATGAGGCTTGGAGGCCAGAGCCTTGGAGTGGGGTGGGGGTCCTCCTTGAGTCCCTAAGACAGGTTAGATGCTCCACCTGCCTGTTGTTGTGCTATGTGTTTTCCCCCTTGTGTAGACCCTGCCACCTTGCTTGTGTGCCTGGCTCTCTCCTCCATTGATGCATAACCTTGCCCTAGGAGTTCAGTATATGAAGCCCACAGAACACCAAGAGATCCTAGTGAGAACCTTTCTCTCAAGCAGTTTCTTTGCCCCCTCACCTTCGGAGGGGTGGAATTTCTGTGACTAGGCACATTGACCCACTTGTTTGTGAAACCAGAGACCATTTCATTTTGAATAGGTATCCCAATTAATGGTTCAGCCTCTCTTTCCAACAAACACTTCCAGGCCTGTGCTATGAAATATAGGTTATTAAAAATACGAAAAACAAATGAGCATGTTTTCTGTACTTAAGGAACTGACAGTCTGGCGGTAGGTCCTTTCCCAGGCTTGACTTTAATTCCCCCCCCCCACCCCGCCCAATCCCAAATTTGAGCTATCGGTACAGTTGTCTGAAATAGGAAGCCTCCACAGCTCTGACCTTCTGGCCCCACTGGATATGAGCTTGACATCTGTGGTGTGGCCCATGGTGTCTGGACAGTGGACTCACCTCTGCTGGAATTTTCCAGTGTGCAATTAACCCATGTTGAGTACAAATGTATTTTCCTAACCAGGACTTGTCTTGAATATGCTATCGGGTGCATTGTGGGTTTTCAGGGCATTATCGTCCTCACATGATTTTTATTTGCAAATAGGTCCACAGCCTTCCCCCGACCCCTGAATTATTTCTAGAATTGTGAACAGGCTTAATAAGCACTCGGTTGTAATGCTACATTTAGTTCACAAAAATGTCATTGATCTCTGTTATGGTTATCAGAAGCATTTTTTCCTATAAAGCTACCTTGTGTAGGAGATGATCCAATTTAAAGGAATCAAAAACTCACTTGCCCCACAGGAGGAACCTTCTGGGTATGACAAATAAGTTTATTATCTTGAGTGTGGTGATGGTTCACAAGTTTCTACATATGCCCAAGCCTATCAAATTGTGTACCTTAAATAGAAGTGGTTTAATGTGTGTCAGTAATAGGTCAATAAAGCTATTTTAAAAAACCTCACGGGGCCCCAGATATCTCCTTTTCCTCAAACTGAAATTCACCATTTTGTTTTTTGTCACTGTCTTTCACATCATCTGTGAGTCAGTCATTTGGTTCCATCATTTTATGATATGAATAGGGCTAGGAAAGTAAGAATACAGCCAACAGATTCTCATGCTCTTACATCAGTTAAATCAGGTTACTTACTTTTTAAGAACTGTGGTTCAGAGCTCTAAGTGGACAGGAACCTGGAGTTCAGATGAGTCAGATGAAGAGGGAAAAATAATTTTGTAGTCTGGGGAAATTTGGAGGAGGAGGGAACATGATAAAGTAGCTCAGTGACCGACCAGATTCTGAGGAGTTGGGACCCAGGACATAAAAGTGTTAACTTTGGTGAATTTGTGTCAAAGGTCAACCTTGTTATTGATCAACAACTCTCTTATCCTTCTTCTATTATTAGTCTAAGTGGTGAGCCTAGTGGAAGCTTTGAAGTCAAGCAAACATGGTGTGACTGACTATTCAGTTCACCACCGATTAGATATGTACTTTTGATGAGTTTTCCAACTGACTTCAATTTCTTAGTGTGTAAAAGAGTGTAGGAGTATTTATCTCAATAGTTTATCTATTTATCTATATATCTCAATATTTATCTCAATGTTGTGAGGTCCAAACAGGATAATACAAATGGAGAGCTTCACCGAGCGCCTCGCACATAGTAGTTCCCATGTTTCTCCCCATTTCCTTCTAAACTTTTCTTACATTAAAAAATATATTATATATCTTAATGGGGTGCCTGGGTGGCTCAGTGGGTTAAGGCCTCTGCCTTTGGCTCAGGTCCTGATCCCAAGGTCCTGGGATGGAGCCCCTCATCGGGCTCTCTGCTTGGCTGGGAGCCTGTCTCCCCCTCCCCCACCACCTGTCTCTCTGCCTTCTTGTGATCTTTGTCTGTCCAAGAAATAAATAAATAAATAAAATCTTAAAAAAAATATCTTGAAGCTTCATCAAACTATTAAAAATGTGTGTATACTTGTCTTTTTTTCTAAGTACAGAAGAAATCCATTCTAATGGGTTTGAAGGAATGCAGAATACAAATTAATCAATGGAAAAAAAAAACCTTCCTTATGAGTTCTTGAGAGAAAACAAACATCCCAAAATATAAAAATTCACCATAACCTTTACAGACTTCTGTTATGGGCAAGTAGTTGTGGAGTGGACAGGACCTGGGACACTGTGTCACGTGAGTTTTGTTCATTGCCTTATTACTTTTGGTCAGCTTTTGATTCTAGAAGTCCAGGCTGACACTTGTTTTCAGAAGCAGATCATTTTAAACCAAAGGTAAAAGACAATTTAGCATAATTTTTAGATGGCAGAGTTCCACAGTGCTTGCTTCAGCGTTGAGAGTAGAGGGTGGATATGCCATGTGACTCCAAGCAGATCCCATAGTTCTGCTGTTTCCTTTTTAAGAAGGCCAAACCCTCTGCAGCCAGTCCTACTCTTGACTTGCTGTTTCTCCCAACCTCCAAGAACAACACAAGTGGCTTCTGAGTTATCTCTGGCCCTTCTTCCTCCTCTCCAGCCCCTGCTCAATCACTAAACCATGGTGGCCTCTCTACAGTGCATATTCTGCCCCTTCATTTCTGCTGCCTCTCCAGCTAGCACCCTCCCCTCTGCACGCACAACCTCTTCCTTCCTTGCCAACCACGTCTTCAAATTCAGAGTCATGCTGTCAAGAGCTAGAAGAGACCTCAGGGGTCATCTCCTCACCCCTCCTGCATTGTTTCAATGCCTAGTTCAATGTTGCCCAGCTGGCCATGTGGCATTTTATATTCTGATGCCCAAGTATGGGCAGCCTGGAATACGTTGGAAGCATGGGTCAAGACGGAGCAAGGAGTCAGCTGATGTGTGGAACTGGCTGGAATCAGCTGGTATCAATTACTCTTAAAGCAAGGGAAGGTTCAAGAGCTCTTTAATTTGGGGATTTTGTGTATCACCAGGAAAAACTCTCTTCTCTAAATAGTTTATCTGCTTGTGCCTCTCTTAAGATTTAAGAACTTTCTGCTCACTCCATTAGGGGATTGATTGGAGGTTTAATCCTCTCGGGGTAACAATCTGTCCTCACAGCCTAGGCCGGTTGGATGGTGTCCCTGTCCCCAGACACATGTATCTGACCCTCCCTGTCCATACCTCGTGCCTCTGCAAGCACTCATCCCTCTGACAAGAATGTTCTCCCATCTTTCTCACCTAGAAAGTGTGCACTCCAACCCCTCTTCGGTGACACCTTGCCTCCCTTGGGGGTCACTTGCTTGTTATCATGATCCTCTTATAACCTGGACAGGCATAATAATGACAACAATGGCAATGAATATTTATTGAGTCTGGACTGTGGTCAGGGCAATATTCTAATAAATACTTGTTATTTTATTTAATCATCAGAACCAACTTTGTTATGATGTTACTTTGAGAGATAAGGAAACAGCCTTTAAAGAAGTGAGTCATTTACCCAAGGTTACAGTGAGGAAATGCTGGCCTGGGACTCAGACTTGAGTTTGTATATGGCTGTTGAACGAGCACAGCTCGGACTTGAGTTTGATTCCAGAGCCCAGACCCTAGTGACATCGCCTCCCATCACTTACCGTGTTGTCTTAACAATGATCTGTGAGCGCGTCTTGCTTCTCGAGAACAGGGTCCATCAGTCTATCCCCCATGCCTAGAACAGTGCCAGGCGTAAGCTAAGTATTGAGTAAATGCTTGTTCACTTAATTGATAAAGAAATGCATTTCAGTGGAGTCCTCCTCTCATCCAACAGTCCTTGAATCAAACCCAGTGACTTGGGTAGAGGCATGTCTGTCAGTGCCTAGAAGCAGCGACAGCAGATGGTGCTGCTGGGCTGTGGTCTCTCTGCACTCCTGCACTGAGCTGTGCTCCCTCCATCCCCTGCCCTCCTTCTCTGAAGAAGCCCCACGTTCTAGGAAGTTGGCCAAGTGAGGCCATGAGTCTTACAGCAAGAAACACCTGGTTGGTCAAAGCCTTTTGCAAAGCTTTGTTTCCACAATTATCCTTTATTTCCCTCTCCCTCTTAGGTTTCAGGCAAGCCAACTGGTATTTCTTTTTAAACAGCTGAGAACACCAGATGGAAGGGTAGGGGGAGGTGGGGGCCCAGCGAAAGGCAGAAAGGGGACAAGCAGGGGCTGTGGATGAGGGGACAAGGTTCTGAAACATGCGATGCAGGGAAAATGCCAGACAGGTCTGTAGAGGCAGGAAAGGAGAAAAGAGCGGTAAAAGCGAGCAGCTACCATATGTGTGCGTGCACATACAGGCAGAGCTTTCAACACACCATTAAAATAGAGGAAGAAACGTTCTGGTTTCCGTAGCAACAAGGCCTATCGGTGCCTCAGCCAGAAAAACTTATTGGAGAAAAAGGCATTTGCCTGTTAAGGAGCCTGATGAATTGGGAGATAATTATACAGCATTCTGCCACCACTAAAGACACACAAATACACTCCAGCAAATTTTTTAAAGAGCATGGATTGTCACAAATCCCATGAAGGCAGAGGGTGGGAAGGAGAGGCAGCCAGCAAGGAGAAAAGGCTCCGGGAATGATTTTAGGTGAACAGCCCAGGGAGGCGGGCACTTGTGAGGGACAGGCTAGAGCCAGCTCGCGCGTCAGTCGTCGGAGATCTGGCATGAGGCACAGGCGTGTTTCTCTCTGATCCTGAGAGGCTCCCACACCGAGTCGGGGTCTTCCTCCTCCCCTCCGGAAGTGGGTGGGCGGATGTGTAAAATCTAAACTGTTCGATTCAATACGGCGGTTTGCTAACCAGAGTGGTGGGATCTGTGTTTGTTAGGGCCCTGTTACTGCAGTGGCGTGAGCCACGGGACTCTCCTAGGACATCTGGTCCCTCAGATGTGGTGGGACAAAGGAGGAGATTCTTTAAAAATGAGTCACGTGATATAGGATCTTGATGAGGGTAGAAGGAAATGAAATGCATCATTATTTTCTACTCACAGCATAGGACCCAGGGCTGGGCATACAACGATAGCTAAATAGAATACTTAGTGTGTGCATAAAAGGCTGAATGGACACATGGAAGGATGGAGGTTATGTAACTGAGCTGATGAATGAACAGATAAGGGATCACGTGTAACTATGTGCCTAGCCTCCTTCCTCTTGCTCATGCATAGGAATTTATTTGCAACTCAGTTTTGTCCTCCGGAAGATGGCATGGAGCAGGCACACTTTTCAGTGGTGGCGTCTCTGGAAGAGAGTCATGCCTGGAAGAGAGTCATCCCAGTGTCCTGAAGCTAGAGATGGCCAGCATCTGCAGGAGTGTTGGAGAAATTGGATTTCCCGCCCATGTTCTTCCTCACTGTGGATGGCATACCCTAGTACGCACCTTTCTGGTGATACGTCCTGAATTCGAAAGAAGAGCTTGCCCAACTCACCAAAGTACCAGGAACCTTTTCTGTAGCGCATGGGTCCTCAGCTTTGATTCTCTGGTTTCCTGGGGGGTTAGTGGGCTCCTCCTTTGACCCTTCACACATGCCATTGATAATCATTATTTATGATTCGGTTTTCCTATGGGTGCATCACATCTTTCCAACTATAGAGTGCTCCTTAGGGGCAGGGGCCCCTCAGAGGACCTGTTTGTCATGCCACACCCTAAAAGAGGACATTGCACACCAAACCCTTGAATGTTTGCAGTGCTCACGCCACGGAGAAGGACGCTGATCCACAGCCTCTAAGAATTGACTGAAACCATCAGGCTCCATCCCAAGCTTGGATCAGCTCCATGCCAAGAAACTCCTTGTACACCAAACCCACGTATGCCCACACACACCATTCTGTGGGTGCTGCCTCGTCCGCCTGCATGTTCAGGCAGGGGCTGTGGGAACTGATGGGAAGGAAAAGGAAGGAGTCAGGGAGAGTGAGGGAGGATTCATCCCTGTGTTACTCACAGGCACTTGGCCTATTCTTGAACCCCATGTATCACAGTCATGTCCCAAAGGAGTCCTGCGAGGGAAGGGAATGCAAACAGCATCGGACGGCTTCTCTGTCCTAGAGACTGAGGGGAAGGCAAGAGCCCCTCAGACACTACTGCATCTTCAATACCACAATCCTGGAGATGCATTTTGCATACACTCTGTTTCCTAGACAAGAGAAAACAGAGGTTCAGAGAGGTTGAGTTAAGTGCTCAAGGTCACACAGCTGGTGAGTGACATACACTGGATTGACACTGTGCCTCAAGTGTCCAGGCTCTTAACTCCCATTTTCTATTGGCTCCTGTGACTCAGGCTCACGGAAGGCCCTGGAGGAAGCCCAAGTATGTTTCATTTCCCTGAATAGATAGGTGCCTCCTCTAAAATGCAGCCGGTTTGGGAGGATGAAAGAGGAAAGCAGATCAGAGCCCACTGCTGGTTAAAATGAAGACGAAGGAAGCAGAGTTCAAAGCAGGGAAAAATTATAAGTCTTATTTTGTGTAAGCATCATATTAAACAGATTCCATTCCAACTATAAACAGATTTTCACATTTCCACCTTCTCCCCTCCCATTCCCCTCCAACGGCCCCCACCACATCCCCGACAGATTGTTCCCTTCCTTCTTGTTTAGACTATAAGTAAGCAGAATTGGCTTTCCTTCCATTCTCCACCTCCTGGCCCTGCACCATCTGGGGGTGCATATTTCTTACCCCAGTTTCTCTTAAAATCCTCTTTCCCTTTGCTTTCTGTCCAGCGGCCCGTTTGCTTGGGAAGCTCTGCGGAGAGTTTCTCCGCTGGCCGCCAGGGGTCGCAGTCGAGCAGCCGGAGCCGCCTCTCCGCAGGGGCGCAGGGGCCGCTTGCCGGGAACCGCGAGCCCATCTTCTGTCCCTATCAGCGCACCGCATTAATGAGGCCGCAGCTCTGCAGTGCTTTTGGAGGGGAGTGAGAGACCGGGGCTGGGAACGAGATCGGGCTTCTTCAGGCAACCGGAGCCCGGCGCTTCAACTCTGCTGTCCCAGGCTCAGAACAAACTGCTTGATCAAGTGCTGCGCGGCCCAGCCACCCGCCCTGGCCCGGGGTCCTGCCCGTCTTTCAGGATTTCTTCTGCAGGAGAGCAGAGAGCTCGTGTTAGCAGCTGCAGCTCTGGATGTAGAGGGGAGAGGACATGCTTCCCACCCCTGTCCGCCCGCTGCCCCCGCCCCGGTCAACAGCCCAGGCCCCCAGAAGCCGGCTGCCGCCCTCCTCCAGCACGCACGTGGACGCTCGCCGCTCACCAGTGATTTCTCCCGCACCTCCGAGAGACTTGGCCCAGCCTCTCATGGTCTCTGCATGTGCCTGGAAAGCAAGGCCTCTGCCAGAATTTTATCAGATGGCATGCAGAGGAGGGGAGGGGAGCACGTGCTTCCTTTAGCATGAATTTTTCAACATTACATTTCCATTTCTCTGCCCTATTTCTCTCAATTCCTCCCACTGCTCTTTTCAGAGCTGGAGCTGCTTCTTAAGATTTGGTGCAATTACTGGGCATCCAAGATGGAGGCACGGTGGTGGGGGGAGGTAAAGGCAGAGGGAGAGGAACCCAAGGGGAGGGGGAAGGGATGTGTCAGTCCTATGCCTGCAGTCATAACAATGAACAGAAGCCGGGGGCGGTGGCGGGGGGGGCTCTCACCACACTTGGGGAGCACTGTTAAGCGGTTTTATTCAGGCCGTTGAGGTGAACCAACAGGGGTCCCAGAGGCACCTTTCCTCTTTCCCAACAAGGTCCACTTTCCTTCCTCTCTTCTCCTTCCTGCCCCTCCTGTTCTTTCCTTCCCTTTGTTCCTTCCTTGAAGACAGGAGCCAGCACACAGATAGACAGATACGCATGTGTAAATACATGCTTATAATACAAGACAGACTTTGGTCTTTTTTAGTAAGTTTTAAAGGAATAAGGAGCTATGGGACGAGAAATTAATGTTAATGGAAGGATCTGGTAAGTTTCTTGACAGAAGTGGGATTTGAGTTGGATCTTGAGAGAGAGAATTCTGCAAGAGGAAGGAAGGCGGCCAGGTAGAAAGAAGAGCTTGAACAAAGACGTAAAAGTCAGAGGTTTCATAACATTTGAGGAGAGTAAGGAGTAGCTACAGTGATTCTGCCAAGGTGGAGGGAAGGGATGCCTTGGGAGCCAGCACGTAGAGTAGGCTGGGTCAGGAGGTGGAGAGTTCCACGTGCCCAAATAAGGAGGTAGAACATTGTGTAAGACACTGTGAAGCCCCCTCCCGAAGCTTCCTGTGGCACAGCAGATTTGTGGTCCGGGGGATCCCTCTGAAGGGTGGAGAGGTGAAGGGCTGGGGTTGTGGGGGTGTTGGATAAGGGAGGTCTGTTTGGAGGCCATTGTGGTGGTAGAGGAGCAGACTAAGAGGATCTGAACTAGGGCTGCTGTGCTGGGAGTGCAAAGAAGGTAGAAACCAAACAGAGGGGTTTCAGGCTTGTGTCTCAATGCCCACCCCCCATGTTTCCCGCCTCTCCCACTCTCTATTATAGCTGGTCATCTCCCATCACTCTTCATTGAAAAATGGAAACTATTGGAGCAGTACTCCCTCTCCTACCAACCACCACGTCTACACACGCCCCGTGTCTGTATCGTTGTGTTCATCTTTCCTCCTCAGGGGATGCAAAAAGTCCCCCTTATCAAAGGCCAGTACTTCCCCTCTGCTCTTTAAAGTTTTTTTTTCTCCCTCCTTACTCCTTCTCTTTCCTGTACCATCCCTCCTCCTCTTTTTCATATTCATTCCCACCAGCACATGGATGTGCTATTATTACCCATCTTCCCCAAAGCTTCAATATATGCTACATTTCTCCCCACCTATAGACTCATTTACCGTGAAGCTTCTCCAAAGTATTGTCTACACCTACTGCTTCCATTCCTTCACCTACACCTACAGATTACTATTTGGTTCGCTCCAATCCAGCCCACAGTGTTGCTTTGCCAAAGTTACTCTTTAATCTTTGTTATCCTAAACCCTATGGGTGGGCTTCTGTCTTATCTTGGTACTTTAGCAATATATATCTGACATGTTTGACCCCCTCCCTTCTTCACAAAACACCATACTTTCTTAGTTTCGTAACATCCGTACTCTCCTGGATTTTTTTGCTGTATCGCTGGTGTCTGTATCTCGTGCAATTTTGCTGGCTCATCCTTGCAGACAGGACTTGCAAGAGACAAGGACCTGATTATGGTGTCTCTTCTCCTCTTCCCTTCCCTTGCTTTCTCTCTCTTCTTATCTCGTTGATTGTCTTCCCTTCATCTGTGTTTACCCAAGGCATAAGTACCATCTCTACAAGGATGCCTTGTGAATGGATCTCCAATCCAGAGTTCTCCTCATGGGGCCCCGGGTTGTTATATCTGTCAACTTGACATCTCTACCAGGATGTCTCATTGGCATCTTAAATTTAGCATGTCTAAAACAAAATGCTTAATTCCCTGCTGTACCCACTGCCAGCTGGCCCTGTTCCTCCTTTTATGTCCCCAATCACGAAATGGCATCATCAACCACCTAGTTGCTTACACCAGAAACCCTGAGTCATTCTTAATTCCTCCTTTTCCCTCATCTCCATATCCCAGCCATCAGCAAGTTCTATCGGGCTTCCTCCCCAGCATATGTCTCATATTGGCCCATTTCTCACCACACTCACCGTCTTTCTGTAGTTCGAGCTGTTCCTGCCTCTTACCTGGTCTAGCGCAGAAGCTTTGAGCTTGTCTTCCTGCTCTACCTCTTGCCCCCTCCTCTTCATAATTCATTCTTCTTGCATCAGTGATATTTTAAAAGCATAAATCAGACCAGATCCCTGCTCTGCTTCAATACTAACATTTGATTTACCATCACACTTAGAATAAAATCAAAATGGCTTGAATGGTCTTCAAGGTCCTTCATGATCTGGCCTCCGGCCACCCGTCACCCTAATCTAGTTATGGTCACTCCTCTTCAGTAAGGTCTATACAAGGATCTCATTGCTAGTATTTGGACATGTGAAGCTCTTTCTCTCCTGATAACCTTGGTATATGCTGAGCCTTGAACCTGGAATGTTTGCTCTTCTCTTGGGTCTTTTTGTGAGAGGCTCCTTCTCATCCTAAGCAGATGCCTTCCTGACTCAGCTATCCACATCCCCCTACTCATTTCCTTCATAGTCTTGATCACACCTTGCAACACAGTGCTTATTTATTTGTCTGTTGTCTGTCTTCTCAGACTCAGAAACTCATCCTTCAGGTGCACGCTTATAGTCTCAGCACCGAGCAATGTCCCCGCTGTGAATTCGTAGTGCTGTCCATAAGATAGAAATGGATCTGATTATCCCATATACTGAGCAAAGGAGAAGGGGGAATTCCATTAAAGATGAGAAGGGGAAACTGGAAGACTGCAGACCCCTGTTGCTGTGAGAGGGCCAAAGGACACAGTAGGGGCTTCGGTGGGGGTGAGGGTGAGTACAGGTATGATTTCATGTTGAGTGTGAGAAGTTTGCATGACTATTATCTGTCAGATGGGCACATAGATCTACAACTTGGTGAGGAAATGAAGACTAGAGTTACAGGTTTGGAAAATATCTATGCCCAAATGATCATGAAAGTCAGGGACATGGATGAGACTGATTGTGGGGGTCAGGGAGAATATCAGCAGGAGAGAGACAGGCATTAAACCTTAGGCCTTAGGTGGTTCCTGTAATTAGGGATGAGAATAGGGAGGAGTCTGGGAAGGAGACTGAGAGGCAGGAGGGAAACCAGGAGAAGGAAGTATTACTGAGGTATAGAAAAAGCGAGCTTTGAAAAAAAAAAAAAAAGATAGTGATATTTCAGTTCAATCCAAAAAATATTTATTATGCTGTTCCTCTCCATATTTTGCTTTAGGACTACACATATAAATAAACTCTCATTGCTTGTGTGGGGGTTAGAGTATGTTAGAGGAAATAGGATATGTAACAGCATGTATGTAAATAAATAATATATATTGACACAGAATAGCACTATGTACTTTGTAAGTGTCTACCCAGATGTAAGGATACATGTCGAATATATTAGAGCAGTTTCTAATGGGGGGAGAGCAGAAGTGTGGAAGAAGATTAAAAAAGAATCAATATCTAAGAAAAACAGGAGAGGGTCTCAACCATGCAAGGGTTTTAGAATTCTGTGAGTGGAGCCTTCTGATCATTTATTTTTTGTTTTTATTTTTTTAAGATTTTATTTATTTATTTGACAGGCAGATATCACAAGTAGGCAGAGAGGCAGGCAGAGAGAGAGGGGGAAGCAGGTTCCCCACAGAGCAGAGAGCCCGATGTGGGGCTCCATCCCAGGACCCTGGGATCATGACCTGAGCCGAAGACAGAGGCTTAACCCACTGAGCCACCCAGGCGCCCCAGCCTTCTGATCATTTAACTATCTGTCCACCCCCTAGATTCTTGCAGGGTTTTTGTTTTTGTTTTTGCTTTAACACTGAGGCACCTTTTCCTTATTATAAAGTGCTAAATATTTGTTGTAAAGTCTTTAGATGGTAGAGAGAGTATAATTAAGAAAAGAAGCATCCCTTGGTATCCCATTGCTCAAATATAACCTATGCTAATATTTTGTAACTATGTACACATACATATACAAGTGTGCCTATTTTAGGTGCCTTTCATTATTTAAAAATTGCTAGCAGTTTCTAATTCAAATCACCGAGGAACACATCCTCTTTTGGGAAGACCCACTTGCATATCTCCATGTAGACAGTGAAAGGGGAAGTATCTGTCTGCCTATTGTCCCAGGAAGAAAGTATAATAGAATATGTATTGGTTTTACCAGGGTGGTGGTGGTCAAATTAGTCAGTGAACTTCCCCAATAAACTTCTGCATTCACAGATATACAAAGAAGTCAAAGAACCTTTCTGAAGAAGGACATTTCTTCCATTGAGGTTATTAGTTTACATCCGATATGTTAGTGGAAACCCAGGTGGCAGGAAAAACAGAAGGAAGGGAGACATCTTCTTACCCACAGAAGACATTCAGGGAACCTGGAGCCACTTACTGTTCCTACTCCCTGGTTTATGACCACATGTTAGGGAAAGGTCCTGGGTGGGTAAACACTGAAAATATTGTGGCCCCAAAGAGCTCTAACATCAGAACTCAAGCCTGCTTCCCGTGATGTCTGATGTGCACACAGCTGAGCTGAACTCTGGGGAGAGACTCATCATCTCCCCTCTAACTGTGAGCAACTACAAGTCGCTGTTAAGTCTGTGGGGACTCCCTGTGGGGAGCGGGGACCTGGAAATACGGTGTTCCCTGCAGTGTGCAAGACCTAACAGAGGATTCATGGGCCCCCATCCTGGGGCACAAGTATTCAGGGCTGGTGACAGAAGCTAGATGAGCCTTTGGCACATTGACCAAACTTTCCATTTTCATTTTTTTTTTTTTTCTCAGGCGGGACAGTAGTAACGGATTGTTTTGGCCTCCATCAGAAACCCCTTCACTTACCTCTGGGACTTTTGAAAGGTGTCATTTGGGGAGGAAGGGTGAATTGGTCACGATTGCTGGATGAGAGATGAAAGACATTTACTTGGCTTTTAAATCAAATGAACTTGGTAGTAATCTCAAATGGATCAAGTCAAATCTCTCTCTCTCTCTCTCTCTCTCTCTCACACACACACACACACACACACACACACACACACGGCACTTCTCTGCGCCAAGACTTCACAAGACGGATAGTCTACTCTCCGCAGCCCTGGAGTTTATGTTTTAGTAGGAGAGTAGAGAAATGAGAGATGCATACTAAGCAATTTGGCCTTGCCCAAAAGAGGCCTGGGCTTTGCTCCTGGAAAGTCAGCTGACCTCTAAACCCTTGGAATTTCCTGAGTGACAGGAGTATCTGAGGAGTGGCCCTCAGGCCGCACCTGATACTGTAGGCCACTGTAGGCTAACAAGGTGGGTCGTGGTGGGCCCCTTGGGCTACGTGATATCAGCACCACCCCTGGGGAGGTGGAGAGGCACAGACTGAGTTCAGCTATGAGGGCAGTAATTTAATAATGAAGACCCAACAAAGCTCTGGACATTGAGGCCCGTGAAAGCCTTCTTGGTTGGCAATTCTCTCTGTGTAATGTCACACTTTGCTGGTTCTAATTTGAATCCTTTCCCTATAATAAATGTGGCTTTGAGTGTAATAGTTTTCTGTGAGTTCTGAGTGGTTTGGAGAAGCCCCTGAAGTTGCAGTTGGCATCAGGAGTGTTGGGCAGACCTGGCATGTGGAAGACTGTGTCCTAAACCCTGCAGTTTGGTTAGCTTCAGGTACTACACAAAACAAACCATTAGAAAAGAACCCAATACATGAAGAGGTACCTCCAGATGGTGACAAGTTTCTGAAGAGAATAAAATACAGTGATGTAAAAGAGTGACAGGGTGTGGGTCTGTGCGGACCGGGTTGTTGGGGTCTGGAGCTGAATCTTCAGTGACAGGGCAGAACATTCCAGACAAAGCCAACCAGGGGCACACATGGTTTGTAAGGTGGGAACGAGACAGACATTTTCAGAAAAAGGACAAACAGTTGAGTGTGGATGGAGCGAGTGAGGCAGAAAGACATAGAGGTGGGCGGGGTCCCATTCCACAAGGCTTTGTGTTTTGTTGCCAAGTATGAATGGAAATTCACCAGAAGATTTAGATAAGTGAGTAGCATGACCCCGCTACTTTTTTTTTTCTTTTACTTATTTATTCATTTTTAAATTCTGGGATAACTAACATATAGTGTCATATTAGCTTCAGGTACTACACAAAACAAACCATTAGAAAAGAACCCAATACATGAAGAGGTACCTCCAGATGGTGACAAGTTTCTGAAGAGAATAAAATACAGTGATGTAAAAGAGTGACAGGGTGTAGGTCTGTGTTAGGTGTACAATGTAGTGATTCAACAACTCTATACATTATTCAGTCTTCATTATGATAAGTGTGTTCTTTAATCCGCATCACCTATCTCATCCACCCCTCCATCCGGCTTCCCTCTGGTAACCACCAGACTGTTCTCTATATCTAGGAGTCTGGTTTTTTTTGGTTTTTGTTTTTGTTTTTGTCTCTCTCTCTTTTTCTTTTGGTTCATTTGTTTTTTCCTAAATTCCACACATGAGTAAAATCATATGGTATTTGTTTTTCTCTGACGGACTTATTTCACTTAGCATTATACTCTTTAAATCTACCCATGTTGTTGCAAATGGCAAGATTTCATTCTTTTTTATGGCTGAATAACATTTTATTATATATAATATAATATATAATTATATATATATATATAAAACTGCTTTATCCATTTATCTGTCAATGGACATTTGGATACTTGGGTTACTTCCATATTTTGGCTATTGTAAATAATGCTGCAATAAATTTAGGGATGCATGTATCTTTTTGAATTAGTGTTTTCATATTCTTTGGTATAAACTTTTGGGACTACATCAAAATATAAAGCTTTTGCACGTCAAAGGAAACAATCAACAAAACTAAAAGACAACCTACTGAATGGGAGAAGATATTTGCAAGTGATACATCCAGTAAGGGGTTAATACACAAAATATATAAAGAAATGATACAACTCAACACCAAAAATGCAAATAGTCTAATTAAAAGTGGGCAGAAGACATGAATAGACATTTCTTTAAAGAAGACATACAGATGGGCAACAGACACATGGAAAAGATGCTCTACATCACACATCATTAGGGAATTGCAAATCAAAACCACAATGAGATACCACCTCACACCTGTCAGAATGGCTAAAATAAAAAACATAAGAAATAAAAAGTCCTGGCGAGGATGTGGAGAAGCATTCATGAACTGTTGGCAGAAAGGCAAACTGGTACAGCCATTGTGGAAAACACCGTGGAGTTTCCTCAAAAAATTAAAAATAGAATTACCATATGACTTACTTATGTTTTCTAAACATGCATACAGAATTTTATATAAAAGGGGTTACACTACTCATCTATTTGGTAGCTTGCCATGTTTGCTCAGGAGTATGTCATATTCAATCATATCTGTTTTGTGTAAGAATTGCAATGACGTATTTTGGAGTGGGGCCTATAGGAGCACAGAGAAGGGGCATTTTCAGGCTTAAGGAATCATGGAAGCGTTCCTGGAAGAGCACTCTTGAACCAGGTCATAGAAGATGAGAGGTATTCAGCCTAATGGAGGACATAGTGAAGGGAATCTTGGGCAATAGGGGGACCACATATGGTTACACAGGAGAGAAGCACAAGAGGTGTAACATAGGTCTCTTGTACTGAATGCTGCAAGGCATTAGGACTATATCAAAATAAAAAGTTTCTGTACAGCAAAGGAAACAATCAGCAAAACTAAAAGACAACCTGAATGGTTGGTTGGGGCACTGGACAAAGAGACCACTAGAGTTAATTTTTTTTTAATTCAGATGAAATTGACATGTAACATTATATTAATTTTTTGGGTATATGACACAGTGATTCAATATTTATGTATAGGACAAAATGACCATCACAATAAGTCTAGTTAACATTCATCTAAGCATAATTGCAATTTTTTTCTTATGGTGAGAACTTCTAAGATCTACTAGAGTCAATTTTTAAGAGGAGATAACCAGGAGTGTTAAAAGATCAGCTTCAGAGATGTTGTAAAGATGTGAATTAAACAGGCATTACTGGATTACAGGGACAGAAACCACTTGACTAAGGGCAGCTGGTAATTTTAATGATATCACAGACAGTCTAATGGCTATCCAAGAATAGGAAATACCAGTGTTGTAACTGGAAAGTCAGGAACCAAAGCTACTCCCTTCGTTTTTCATGGTGAGAATCGGATTATCTGAGCACAGGACATTTCGGGACCTGTCCACTCCAGGTCCAATTAGCTTGGGCAGGTAGCAATAGCAAAGAAAGCATGGGTTGGGCAAGCTTCCCAAATGTCTTCTGCAGCCGTCCCAGTGACTGAGAGCATGTAGAGCCAGAATGCTCCCATCAGCTGTCCCACTTACCAACTCTGTGATCTTGGACTCACAGCTTAAATACTCTGTGCTCAGTTTCCTTCGCTAAAACATGGGAGTGTTTCTTGGGCAATATTGTTATCTTAAGGATTAAATGAGTTAATATATAATATGTAAGCACTGGCGGTTATTGTCAGGGATTAATGAGAGAATGAGAAAAATAAGAAAGAAGATTATACCAGAATAAGTTCAGCAGTGAAGGAAAGGAGAGAAATACGGTAGTCATTTCCTGGGAAATCGGTAGGGATGGGGGCATGTACCTGACACAGGAAGTATGAATACCTTTATTGGTTCAAGGAGCTGGGAATGATGCAATCCCTGAGATCAAGGACAGAAAACTAATGGGGCATGGTTGTGGAGAATGTGGGGAGGTGTGGCATGAACAGCAGAAGTGGAGAATGGGCAAAGTGTGATAGGGACGCCGAGGGTCACTGGGAAAGGGAAAATTCGCCTCTGCGGGCCCTGCTTACTGCTGTGAAGGAGTTGGCAGAGTCTCTAAGAATAAAGGTCAACAGCATGTTTGAGGGCCTAAGGGAATCAAGACAACTTCAAAATAATTTAGATGCTCCTCTTCTATGAAAAAAAAAAAACAACCCACAAGAACAAAACTACTTCATAAGAATAATCAGTTCCTCTCTTTTGTGGGCTCTAACAACATGCTAGACATACCTCGCTGATGGCACCTGTCTATTTTACAATAATTATTTGTCTGTCTGACCCACTTTCTTAAATGCTATCTCTATGGGTTGATAAACCTTAGTAGGTCAGCAAATTCTCCTTAGCTCAGGGTGTGAGTGAGAAAGAGGTACCCAGGGTCACCTGGTGGCTCAGTGGGTTAAAGCCTCTACCTTCTGCTCAGGTCATGATCGCGGGGTCCTGGGATCGAGCCCCACATCGGGCTCTGCTCAGCAGGGAGACTGCTTTCTCCTCTCTCTCTGCCTGTCTCTCTGCCTACTTGTGATTTCTGTCTATCAAATAAATAAATAAAAATCTTTAAAGAAAGAGGTACCCTATATGGACAAAGACAACTCAGAAGAAGGGGTACAAAAGTACTCTCTGTTTGTCAAGCCATCCTTTTGTGAAATAAATTAAAAATCACAGGCAAACACTGGCTTGGGTCAGAGTCAAGGACTGATGAAAATTTCAGCCCTTTCAAAGAACACAAATAAATTGTGTTGATGTGGTGAATTTCATATAAATCTATTAGAGATGCAAAAAATGTAATTGCTGGGAACATTCTAAGCACTTGAAATATGTTTGTTGAATGAATGGATTAGTACATGAGTAACACGGAAGACAACTGAGATGAGGAAGAAGGTGTTCAAGTATTCCTGGTTTATGATTTTCATGAGCAAGACAGAATCAGCTTGTGTAAAGAGGCCGCAAAATTCAGTGGTTAGATTTATCCAGAATTACAACTTGGCAGAGTAATATGGAGGAGGATCCAGCAAACACATTTTGTTTTTCTAGTGGTCCTCAGAACCTCTGGAGTTGATCCCAGAAAGATGTCTTAAGGAGGCTTCCTCAAAACCATGCAAAGCCTGAAACCAAGCATCTTCTTGTGGATAGCCCATTAGTTCCTGAAGTGCCCTTGGTTTATTCTGGGTACAGGGTGTGTGTGGGGAGGGGGGAGGAGTGCCTATGTCTCGTGACCACCATCTTATGCTGGTTTGCATGAGGGTCACAGAGCACCAATTCTTCCCTGCGCTAGTCCATGCCAGTTCTTTCGCAGTCCCAGTCCCAGGACCTGACCATCCTTCCGTGTGTGATGGTTTAGGGCAAAGGTTCTCAAACTTTTAGTGGACCCGAATCATTTGGACGGCTTCTTAAAATGTAGATTACTGGATTTACCCCTAGAATTTTTGACTGAGTCAGTCTGATGAGGGACCAGAGGATTTGTATTTCTAACAATTCCCCAGCTGATGCTAATGCTGTTTCTGGACTACACTTTGTTTAGAGTCCTCTTTCTTCTTCTTTTTTTAAAATTAATTTATTTTTTAAATTTATTTCTTTTCAGTGTAACAGGATTCATTGTTTATGCATCACACCCAGTGCTCCGCAATACGTGCCCTCCGTAATACCCACCACCTGGCTCCCCCAATCTCTCACCATCCACCCCTTCAAAACCCTCAGATTGTTTTTCAGAGTCCATAGTCTCTCATGGTTCATCTCCCCTTCCAATTTCCCTCAACTCCCTTCTCCTCTCTATCTCCCTGTGTCCTCCATGTTATTTGTTATGCTCCACAAATAAGTGAAACCATATGATAATTGACTCTCTCTGCTTGACTTATTTCACTCAGCATAATCCCTTCCAGTCCCATCCATGTTGATACAAAAGTTGGATATTCATCCTTTCTGATGGAGGCATAATACTCCATAGTGTATATGGACCACATCTTCCTTATCCATTCGTCCGTTGAAGGGCATCTTGGTTCTTTCCACAGTTTGGCGACCGTGGCCATTGCTGCTATAAACATTGGGGTACAGATGGCCCTTCTTTTCACTACATCTGTATCTTTGGGGTAAATACCCAGTATTTACCCATGCACTACCCAGTAGTGCAACTGCAGGGTCATAGGGAAGCTCTATTTTTTATTTCTTAAGGAATCTCCACACTGTTTTCCAAAGAGACTGCACCAACTTGCATTCCCACCAACAGTGTAAGAGGGTTCCCCTTTCTCCACATCCTCTCTAACACATGTTGTTTCCTGTCTTGCTAATTTTGGCCATTCTAACTGGTGTAAAGTGGTATCTCAATGTGGTTTTAATTTGAATTTCCCTGATGGCTAGTGATGATGAACATTTTTTCATGTGTCTGATAGCCATTTGTATGTCTTCATTGGAGAAGTGTCTGTTCATGTTTTCTGCCCATTTTTTGACATGATTATCTGTTTTGTGTGTGTTGAGTTTAAGAAGTTCTTTATAGATCCTGGATAGTCAACAAAACAAAGAGGCAACCCACAGAATGGGAGAAGATATTCACAAATGACAGTACAGACAAAAGGTTGATATCCAGGGTCTATAAAGAACTTCTTCACATCTTCTACCCAGCTTTGATTTAACCCAGCAAAGCACACATTCTTTATTCTCTGTGTCCCAATTCCTCTACTCCTTCTTCAACTGCAGCCCAGCAGCTGTGGACTCTACAGTGGGAGAAAATTTGGAAGTTAGCCACAAAAGGAGATTTAAAGTGTCTTTTCACTTAGCTGGGTCAACTCAGCTCAGGAGACTCAGAGTGCTCTCCCCACTGTGGCTGGCAAAGGCTGAGGTACAACTTTAATCCTCTTTAAAGAACATTTCTGCGTGGCTTGGGTCACTTTTGGTAGCAGAACTCTTATTTTCAGAAGACCCTGACTCTGACTGAGGAAATGACCTGAACTTCACTCTTGAAACTGCCCCACATGTCTCTTGGCTCAGCTCTGAGGTCTTGCCCCAGCCCTTCTGCCCAGCTGGTCCCACCCTTTACCTTTGTCTTGTGCACGAAAGGCAGACCCTTGCCACGTTCCTTCCTCAGTGCCCCCAGAGGACCCACATTACTTCCTTCTGGGAACTGTTAGTTTCCTAGTTATATATAGACTCCTTCTTTCAGTTGGAACATCCCCCAAGGGCAAGGCCCATGGCTTCTTTGACTTTGACTTTGAATGTCTCCCTATACTCCCTCATTATAACATGTAGTCCAGTCCTGTAGGGTGGGTGCTCCATAAATACAAGTTTTCCAAATGTAGACATGAAAACCTCAGTCTCATTCCACTTAGATACAGTTCACCTGATCTCCATCTGTTAATGTCCCTGTCACAGCACATGCTTGCATTTTCAGAGATCACTTAACTTTCAAAATACATCTGTTCTTGCAGTCATACTAGAAAAGATCCAACTCCAGCTTCCAGTCAGAGGTTTGCCCCCAAGGATTACTACCACCAGGGAAATTCTTTTACTGGCGTTTGGAATGAGATGGGCCTATTTTTTCACTCTAGGTGCTCTGCAGGCACATGGATGTGGAAGACTTTGTGGGAAGAAGGAAGTTTATGATTATTGGCAATGAAGTAAATACTGCTGCGAGCCAGGAAAATTCAGTTCTACATCTTTGTATTTCATCTAATTGAATAATGACATCTGCAGAACACATAACTTTACTTATGCTTTTAAAATATCTAAGACTATGAGAATGCTTTGAAAAGTGCAAGGCGAGAGGTACATACAAAGTATCTATTCTGTTTCTGCCTGCACACAGATTTGAAGGTTTCAGTTCTGACATGATATGTCTTCATCATTGGCAAATATCTCTGGGCCATTCTGTGTGTGTGAAACATACAGACTCAGACACACAGACATCCCCCCCCGCCCAATCTGCAGTAGGATTTATTTTAAAGAAAATGTTACAGATACAGTTAAAACCTACTAGATACTCCTCCTCAATCTAGTTTCTCTCTTTCCTTTCTTAGAATTAGCCAACAGCCTGGATTAGGTTTTTGTCCTTCCCACACATTTAAAAAACTTTCTACTATATATATGGTCATAAATAATATATAGAATTGGCTCTCATGTCCTTGTCACATGTCTTAGCCTCATGTACACCATACTTACCATTCTGCAACTTTCCTTTGTTTGCTCAGCATTTATATATGTGTATACTTTTACTGAAGTGTGATTGAGATACAAAAAGTTGTACACATTTAGTGTATACGTGTTGATGAGTTTGGACATATGCATACACTTGAGATACTGTCACCATGATCAAGATTCTAAACAGATTCATCAACTCATGGATAATTTTAAATAGTCTTGCCTGTCTGTGTCTGCCTATTTTTATACTAGCAAGGATTGCTTTAAAGATTTGCTCATAAGCAAGGGTATGCCAGGGATATCATGATTATACATTTATATGTCCAGGAGGGAGGTGAACTTGAAGCTTGTCTTTGAACATACCCAGGCGAGCTGACACATGTTGTCAAATTTATACTTATAGAGTCAGATATACCATAGGTCATCTTCTGTCCCTTCTGAATACAATAGGGACATATTGCCAAAGTCTGATTTACAGCTAACAGGAAGTTAGTTACAGCTAACAGGAAGTTAGCTTCCTAGGAAGGTGTTAAATGCTCTGCTCCCATTCCCAACATTTTAGAAGAATTTCTTCTGTAATTTAGTCTTTGATTTTGGACTACTATCCATAAATTGGCACTAACTATTGCAAACCTCTTTCTTAGAGAGCTGTTTACAGATCCTCTTATTAAAGATAATAACTCACCAGCCTAAGAAAGGTCCTGTGCCTGGGTGGGAACTGTCATTCCAGGAGAAGGTCACTGAGACTGGGTCTTCCCAGTAGGAGTAAGACTTTGCATTTCAAACATTTTTGGGAAGCTCCAGCACACTGTTTCTGACTTACAAGCAGTATAGGCTCATGATAAATGAAGATCCTATTTCACATAACTGATTGCATTTGACATGAGAAGGATAGACCAGACCTTGACCCCAATTAATGAAATTGCCAATTGCGATTTACAAGGGTTAGCCCAGTGTCTGCGACATGTTTGTAAAATCTCATTAATTTGGATTTTGGATTCCTTTAGAGAGGGCTGTCCTTTGCATTAATCTGTAGATTCTGCTACAAGAATGGTCAATACGGAAAGTTATATTGGGGATACATTTAACACACATAAGCATAATTTAAGCAAACTGGGCCCTCTCAGTGATGTTCTGTCAGTCTGTATTTAAGTTGTTGGCAGACAAAATGGGTGCAGAGTGGATATAGCAGCATTGCATGAAGACTGTGACCAAGAGCTGTCAGACCCAAGGCTCTTTCTCTCTACTACACCAATATATTTCTTCCTTATGGCCCCACTTCTTCTTTCTGAGATCTGCTCCATTTTCTTTACTAACCAATTTCTCTGTATGCTTGGGGATTGACAACTTTAGTTTGCACCTGGCCATTGTGTTCTTTCTGGGTCCAAACACCAAATGCCCAGTCTTCTAGCATTGCCTATTCCAAATTCCCTATGTAACAACTTTCTTTAATGCAAAGCTTCAAGGGCCATAGCTGAGGCCAGACCACATATTAAGAGCCCTTGTTCTAAGCAGTCTTCCCCAGTTGGGAAACAGTCAAGTGTTACAAGTCTTGGCCACCTGAGCAGGACAATATCACTTATTGATTTGGGCCATTGGCCAAGTCAAGCATTTGACAGTTGGCTCCTTTAGTCCACTTGTGTCAAGGGAAAGAAACAGGGTCCACAGAAGGTGAGACTTCAGTCCTAGGCACAGTCACACATTCATGTAGCACTCCTTGATCTCCCTTCATCTTTGTTTTGATGTCATGTAAAATCAAAAATTTTTACTTGGAGTTCAGTTTAGTAGTGAGGCACAGGACACCAGAGGCCCATGTTGCCTTCCATTATTCTTACATATTGCACTGGCCCAGGAATGGGTCTTCACACTCTTCTCTTCTTCAGACTCTCCCTGAGAAAACTTTTGAGCCCGGGGCTTCAGCCATCCTTATGATGACTTCAAATCTATGTCTCCCACTCAGCTCCTCTCCAAGCCCCAGACCCTCGTGTCCAGTTTCCTCTTGGGCAACTTATCTGTATCTAAAGTCTAAGTCAAAACTGATAATCCCCAATGACCTAAATTTCCCATTTACTGAATATCAGAGCTTTTTCTCACTTGTCCAAGTCTGAAAAGTCCTAACAGTTTTCAATCTTCTCTACCAGTTATACTCACTCAGCATCACCCCTTTTTCACAATACCTATTGCCGCTGCTTTTGTGCACATCCCTTCCATTTCATTAGATTTGTATAATAACCTCCTCACTAGCAGGTCTGACCCATTTTTTTCTCTTCTAATCTTTCTGCCACACCACGACCAGAATTCTCTTTCTAAAAATGACCTAAAGTCAATTCCCTAATTAAAAAACTTCAATAGCTCCTCCTTGCCTATAGGACAGATTCTGAACTCCCCAGCTTAGTTTATTATACCCTTGACAGTCTGCTCCTAACTGCCTATCCCTCCTCACACCCTTCTGTTCCCCATCCGTTTCCAGTTCTCAGTCATACCAGCTACCCATTAGCGCCACATGTGGCAAGTTCTTCTGCAACTTCATGTGTCTTTATAATGGCTCTCTGCCTGGCATATTATTGCTCTACTGATTCATAAGGGTCAGCTCAAAAATCTCATAACTCAAATCCTTTGGTCCACTTGTCCTAAGGCAACTGCTTCCTCCCTGCCGCTCCCAAAGTTCTTTATCCATTCTTCCATTAAAGTACTAGAATTGTTTTCTAGTGGTTAGCAGGCATGGCCCACCTAGGGTCCAGGGATATAACACTGATGGTTGGTAGGACTGAGTACATACAACTGATACTGTGGCGACATGGAGAGTACAAGGACTGACCAAAGCCCTCTTTAGTGGACACTTTTCCTGCTATCGTCTTTTTCCCTTACCAAATTTGAGTACCTGTCCTATATTTCCATACATCATGAATCTTGCCAAAAAACCAAAACTCTTCTTCAGTGAGGGGTTCAGGTATGAGACCTCGGTTCCACCAACAGGAGCAACTGCATGAAACATGGGTCTGGAAGTGAGCAGTGTGAGGGGCCAGGCGACGCCAGGGCACTGATCTGGCTAGCCTGGTGATGGGGTGTCTGGTTCTGTGGATGGTCATGCTGAGCTTCAGGAATCAGGTTCTCAGCAGTAAGGGCAGCAGCGTAAGCAAGGGAGGTCTTCGTAATACCACTGGGCTTGTTTCTGGCTGGAAATTTTCAGACTCAACCTCTGTGGCTCTCCTATGGAGTCTATGACCCACCTAATATCTTGTAATGCATTTATTTTATGTTACAACTAGCTAGAGTGGATTGTATCATTCACTACTAAAAACCCCTTATTGACAGAAAATTGAATATATATATATACACACACACACATACACATATATTCCTTTATTACCATGCTAACAAATAACCACAGATTCAGGGTCCTTTTTTTTTTTTTAAAGATTTTATTTATTTATTTGACAGACAGAGATCACAAGCAGACAGAGAGGCAGGCAGAGAGAGAGGAGGAAGCAGGCTCCCTGCCGAGCAGAGAGCCCGATGTGGGGCTTGATCCCAGGACCCCGGGACCATGACCTGAGCTGAAGGCAGAGGCTTTAACCCACTGAGCCACCCAGGTGCCCCCAGATTCAGGGTCTTAAAACAAATTTATTATGTTATAGTTTTATAGGTCCTAAGTCTGATACAGGTGTCACTGAGCTAAAATCAGGGCATTAACAGGGCTGTATTCTTTTTTGGATACTGTAGGAAGAATCTATTTCCTATCTGTTTTTGGTTTCTAGAAGCCACACATACTCCTTGGCTCTTGGAGCTCTCCTTCCATCTTCAAAGCCAGCAACAGCAGGTCAAGTATATTTTATGGTTCAAATTTCTCCTGCTTCTTTTTTTGTCCTCTCTCCATCCTGAGGCTGGGAAAGGTTCTCTGCTTTTAAGTACTATGACTAGATTGGGCCCACCTGCATGGTCCAGGACAGTCTCTCCATCTCATGGTCCATAAACTTAATCCCATCTGCAAAGTCCCTTTTCCCATTAAGATGAGGTATTCATTCACAGGACAGGCTGCAGGGATTGGGATGCAGATGTCTTAGGAGGGCCAGAATTCTGACTAATATAATAGTCACTCCACCTAATAGTCACTAATATAATACACTCCACCTCAGGGAAGAAATCCTGTCTTACTCAACTTCATGAGCCCAGCATATAGTTCTACTTACTGAATAGATTGCTGACTGTAACCTCAACCAGAGGAACTCAACCAGAGAGCCATGCCATCTTCCCACTCCTCCCGGCGGGCATGGCTGAGGCTGTATCAGTGTAGATGAGGCCCTGGCTGGCAGGCAGCCCCTCTGGGCTCTGCTGTGGCCCTGCTGGGTGCTTTTCTATGACATTGTCTTCTATTTCCATGTATCAGGTGTTATGTTCAGTACCTGAGAACATCATACTTCCTTTCTTTAATTATTTCTCCAGCATCCCAGAGATATGAGGCAGACTCAAGTGTGGAGTACAACAAAGGAGATCCAGGATCTTGGACTTCACCACAATCCCTGAACCAGAGTTCAGAGAGGTCAAAAGAAGGGCAGACCTATTGACTTGCTGACTTCCCTCCACTGGGCCTCATGGCTTTCCTCCTGCCACTTGCAATCTGTCACATGGTAACTGGGTTCAGTGGCAGAAAGACAGACTGTGAGGGAGAAAGTAAAAAATGTCTTCTAGAAGCCCAAGGGAGCTTTTCAGAAGACAGCACATCTGGCAATATTTCAAACTAACACTGGCCTAGATTCTGTGATGAAATAATAATAATAATAATAATAATAATAATAATAATACATGGTAAATCCTTTTAACCCATGGAAACTTGCTTAGAGATCGTGAATGACTTCCCACTGCTCTTTGGAAAAGTCCTAAATTCTTAACAAAGGCTCACAGTGCTCTGCATGACCTGGTTTTTGCCTACCTCTCTGGATTCCTCTCTTACTGGTATTTTCCTGGCTCTCAACAGCCCAGCTAAGCCAGCTGTCTTCCAATTCTTCAAAGTGGTCAAGCCCTGTGTTTATGCTATTTCCCCTTCCTTGATCAATTTCCCATTCCTTTCGCTACTTTGTCACCTAGCTAACTCACTTAATTTTAGATCTCTGCTTAAATTTGCTTATTCGTGGAAGGCTTTCCTGATACCTTAGGCTAGTATCAGTCAGTGTTCTTTAGAGAAACCCAATCAGTAGGATATATGTACAAATCAAGGTACTTATTTTAAGTACCTGAATTGGCTCACATGATTATGGAGGCTGAGGAATCCTACACTCGGCTGTCTGCAAGCTGCAGGCTCAGGAAAGCTGGTGGTATAGTTCCACTCTGAGTCTGAAGGCCTGAGAGCCAGGAGCATTAAATGGTCTAAGTCCCCACCCAAGGGTAGAAGACCAATGTCCCAACTCAACAGTCAGACAGAGAGTGAACACTCCTTCCTTCTCTGTTTTGTTCTCTTTAGGCCCTCAAGGGATTGGATGATGTCTATCCATGTTGGAGAGGACAATCTACTTTACTCAGTCTAATCTCAAATATTAATCTCCTCCAGAAACACCTTTACAGACACACGCAGAAATAATATTTAACCAAATATCTGGGTACCCCGTGACCTAATCAGGTTGACACACGAACCGCCAAAGTCCCCCTGTTATGCATAACAGCATATCACAATTGTAATTAAGTAATTAATTATCTGTAGTGATGTGATTACGACCTTAAGGTCTGTCTTCCTTTTTTTAGACTATAAACTCCACAAGGAACTTATTTTATTCACCACTTTATCCTCAGAGTATAACACAGTGACAGAATAGAGTTGGCACTTAAGAATTTATTGAATTAATAGCTTTCTAGTAAAGTCCCACCGATTGCTAAGGAAGATATTACTAAAGAGATTGTGAGGTAGAGAGTTTCCAACTCTATTGCAATTTTAGAGGCGAACCACTTCATACTACATTACTTTATCTCTCAAAATGGCATCTCCCTTATTCCTAAGTCCCAGCAATTATTGAATAAATACTCAGTGATAGAAGGAAGAGAACTAGTGGCTCGGCATTGGGAGTGGGGGTGGGAGAAACCTCTAAGAGCAGGCCTGGGTCTTGGACTGGTTTGTGAGAAGACTCTGTGCAGGTGCTTAATTTCCCCCTGCTTCACCTCCAAGCTTGTTCTGTGCCTCAGCACTACTGCTCTCTGGGTCAGGAGCAGAAGGGCCTTTCCATCTCTGCTTAGCAGGGGAGGAATGTCTTCCTGTGAGTCCCCATTAAGAAATGTTAAAATTGCTCCCCAACTTTGTAAAAAAAGCAAGGAGAAGGGGCGCCTGGGTGGCTCAGTTTTTAAGTGTCTGCCTTCAGCTCAGGTCATGATCCCAGGGTCCTGGGATCGAGCCCCGCATTGGGCTCCCTGCTTGTCAGGAAGTCTGCTTCTTCCTCTCCCTCTGCCTGTGGCTCTGCTTACTTAATGCTCTTTTCTCTCTGTCAAATAAATAAATAAAATCTAAAAAAAAAAAAAAGGCAAGGAGCCAGATAATTAAGGGAGGGTAAATTCAAATGGTCATGGCAAAGCGGAAAGGCAGAATGAGCCCCCTGAAAACCTGGACCTGGGAGGGACCGTAGAATTTATCTATCCAGATCTATCTTTTATAGGTGAGGCAACTGAGGACCACATAAGCTCACTGGTTCATCCAAGATTAGTGACCAAGCCAGACCTTAGATTCACCTCTTTAGACTGCTAACTCAGGGCTCTTTCCCCCTCATCATTTCCCCCATCCACTTTAATGACTTGTGTACACACCTGAATGCAGATACACATAATCAATGTAATCGCTAAACCCATATAACCCAGGTGCTAGATGGGGTCTCCTTTCTTTGGAAATGCAAATAATACTAGTTTGAGACCCTCCTTCCATGGGTAATGGAGATCCACCTTTTCTCCAGTCTTTCCAGAGATACTTCCAGAAGCCTACTCTTCTGCTGGTCACCCCCAGCTCTGGGTTCCTCCTTCAGCTGAATTAATTAAATTTATAGATCACCTGGGCAAACTGTGCATGATTTGCCTTTTCCTCACTAAGTTACCCCTTGCTTGGCGGGACTCGTCACCTCTCCCAGGTGACACCATCACCAAGCCGATGGAGGCTTGTGTGTAGCAGACTCAGATGAAGGTTCAGGGCCATGGAGGGAGTTTACCTTGCAACATCACAAAAAATTTCACTGGACCATAGACACACTGTTCTCAAACATTCTTGGGCATTCCTCTTGACCACTGTTCTCAGTAAGAGGCAACTTCAAGCCACATTACACAGGCCCCTCTTCCTCCCTTGTCTTTTCTCATCTTACCCCAAATACTATTACATTATTGTGCAAAAAATTTTTAATTATATCACAGAATATCTCCTTTAATTGACCAAGCTCTTGGGGTCCATCTTTTGCACTTCAGTATGCGTATCAAGGTGTTTCCCTAACAAAAGGCTTTTATCTCCCTGAGATGAACTTTCTCTGGTGCCATCTGTGTGTGTGTGTGTGTGTGTGTGTGTGTGTGTTGGTGTGAAATATGATGTGGTGCATAAACAATGAATTCTGTTACCCTGAAAAGAAATTCAAAAAAAGATTCTATGTATAAACTAGGTACTGTTAAGTAGCTAAAATACTTCCTATGTAGACCATTTTTTTCCATTTTTCAAATATATTTTGAATAGTTAAAAAAAAAGAAATATAATGTGGCTCATTTGTTCTTAATTTTTCTACTTGTGACATTAGTGTACTATTCCAAGATACCTTTTAGAGAAAGATGAGAGCTCAAAGAAAAAGCAGGAAGAGAAGAATGTAAATGGCCAGATTAGGCAGATGAGTGTGCTGCAGAGAGGTGGGAAACCTCTGAGAACCACAGAGCTAGGACAAGGTCAAGGCCCAGGTTCAGGGTGGCCTCTGGAGATGGGTGTGTCAATGGTGGGGCACATAGGGCAGGGTTTGTGGGCGGTGGAGTAGTTGAGGCTGCTCAGATGGGCAGGATGTCTGATGGAGATTGGGCAGAGATGAGAGGACTCCTTGAACCAATTGTCCAAAGCCTCCAACTCCTGTCAATGCAGCTCTTGTTGCAGTCCCAGAGTCTGGCTGTCAATTATCATGAAAACAGCATCTTGGAGGTTGCCGAGGACAGGGAGTCAGAGGCCAAGACAGAGTCCAGAAAGGGATTTTAGGAGGCCATTCTCATCAGCCAGAGGGAACAGTGCCAGAGGCAGCTGCAGTATTCCTGAACAGGAGGAGGGAGAGCTGGTGGTGGAGGTTTTTAGAGGAGCATAACCTTCAGGGTCTTACCACCTCTTCTTAAAACATGGGTCTAGCCCAAATGAATGGACTCTCATTTGCTTCCAGAAGCTCCTCCTTGCTCTGTTTCCAGCTGCCCCAGGCCTGGCAGGGGACACTGCTTAGATGATAGATAGATATCTATCTATCTTAGATATCTTAGATAGAGCAGGTGCGGCTTTCATGTTAACAATTATAACTATAGCTGATACTTACACATGCTTTACCTGAATTTACTCATAATAAACTCATGAAAGTTGGCATTATCTGTATTTTACAAGTGAGGAAACTGAGCCAAAGAAGTTGAGGAGCTTTTCCAAGGTCACACAATCAGCAAGGGGCTGCGAAAGAAACCCAGGCTGTTTAGCATCAGAGTCTAAATGCTTAGCCACTCTACCAGCTGCCTTTTAGTAGACATTTGAACTGTGTAAAGACACTCCAAATATATGGTCAATCAGAAAATGTGATGTATTTCTCAATCAGAAAAATGACAAAAGAGATAGTTTGACCACTTTAAATATGCAAACTTGTATATAATAACAAATTATTTATATAAAAATAAGGTAGGGTTGTGCTAGGCAGTGTTCTGCATTCCAAGGAGTAGAAACTGATTCTGGCTGCCATAAAGGATGTTGGCTGTCACATAATCATCTGAGCCAGTTCCTCCTCCTGAAGAGGAAGGGAGAGAACCAGGAATGAGAACAGAGCCTCTGTCTTGGCCAAGCCTGGCTATGAGGACACTGCTCACCTGACTTGCTTTGCTGCTGGTGGAGGTCCTGACAGCAATGAAGTTACATGTTAAAACATGTATTCAGAAAAGTGCATTCTCATAAGTGTACAGCTCCAAGAACTGACAGAGTCAACATACCCATGTGTGTACCCGGCTCCCACCAATATGCAGAATATTACAGCATCCTATATGAAAAGATTCAGTGTCCATAAATATTTGAGACAATTTTCTAGAGTGGATGCCCATTTGTATTCCTACCAGCAAGGCGTGGGATCTCTAGCTGCTCCACATCCCCCACAATCGGGTCCTGCAGGCTTCATTGTAGCCTTTCTGGAGGATTTGTAATGAATGGTATCTCACTGTGGTTTTAATTTGAATTTCTCTGATAATTAGTGAGGCTGGACACCTTTTCACATCATATTGACCATTTGATATTCCCTTTTGTCCTTTTTTTTTTCTTTCCTATTCAGTTGTCTGCCCTTTTCTTATTGATTTGTAGGAGTTCTTTATGTATTCTGGATACAAGTCCTTTATTGATGCCTATTGCAAATGCCTTCTCCCACTCTGTGGCTTGTGTTTTCATTCTCTTATAATATATTTGAACAAAAGTTCTCAATTTTAATGCAGTCCAATTTATTGATTTTTCTTCCCTCTATCATTAGAGCTTTTTGTATCCTATTTAGGAACTCTTCGCCTACTCCAAGGTCAAGAAAATATTCCCCTATGTTTCCTTCTAAAGGCTTTATCATTTAACCAGGGTATTGCTTTTTTAAAATGACCTTTAAGTGTTTCAATTATGACAATAGACAGTTGCAATTCCCCTGAGAAGAGTTGCTAAAACTGTGTTAAAATATTTTGTCCTCTCTTTTAAACAGATCATGTCAGATTTATGTCAGATAACCTCTGAAAGCGCCAAATATAAGGAATGATTAAGATCATTGTAAGGGTAATGGGTTTCCTCAAACAACTTTTATTGTTCCAAATAAAATAATTAAGCAGGAGTTCTATTGGTAAAGAAGAAACTCTCACTTTATATCTCAGCAAAAGTGGTGTATTTCAGGCCTCTTCTGATTGCAAATGACAGGAATTCAAGTACAAGTAGTTTAAAAAAAAGGATAAAAAGAAGGATGGGAAGGAAAGAGAAGGGATTTAACTGGCCCTAAATCCTAATAGCCAAGAAGAACAAGATGGGGCTGACTTCAGGCACAGCTGTATCCAGGCACTAAAACAACATATTAGGGCTCTACCTGTATGTCTCTCTCTATACCTGTACATCTCCTTCTCTATGAATTTTGGCCTCATAATCAAGAGGAAGAAAAGATAGCCATGAATAGCTTTAAGTCTATATTTTTATAATTTATAATCCAGGAAGAGAGACCCTTTTCCCGGAATTTATACATTCTACCTTAGAGAAGGCCCTGACTGGACTTACTTGTGTCACGTGCCCACTCCTCAACATATTGCTGTGGTCAGGGAGTTGGAATACTCCAAACAGTCAGGCTGAGTCACATGTTTACCCTATGACAGGGGAGGAGAGCTGGGTCACCATGAATGACAGCACACTTTGCACACAGGGTGGGTAGCTGCTTCTCCAGTAGGAAAGTGAGGCAGTGTTTTCAAACATTCACTAGCACATATTTCTGTTAAATTAAAGTGGCAAGAAAAGGAAGACTCTTTCGGTGTCGAGGGGTTTCCCTAGTCTTTCTGCTTTTTATAAAATTCTATATGACAAGAGCTGTGCTAGGTGCTGGGGATACAGACATAAAAAAGCCATTTTCTGTGCCTTAAGGCCCACATAATCTTTTAGCGGAATAGAAACCTCAAAAGACAAATACAAGACAGTGTGTGGTTTGCGAAATGGACCTGCCCAAGTTTCAGTGGGGGCCTCTAATGGTGTCTGGATTACCAGATGGGGAGCAGACGGAGCTAACTCTGAAAGAGGGGAAGTTCTCTGGCAGGTGAATAGAGGAAGTGCAAGGATGCCTTCCAGGCAAAGACAGCAGGTTGACAATGGCAGAGAGGTAAGGTGACATCAGGGTGTGTTCAGCGGAAATCCAAAGTAGGTTACCAGCACAGCCCTGACCTTTTTTGCACTGTTGGCTCCATGCAAATAAGGTAGAGCGAGGGCATTAAAGGGGCAGGTGGGAGACAGTATCTTTGGTAGGCAACCTTAAAACTAGTGGAGGCTTTTGCCTCTAGAGGTGGTTACATTTTGGCCACACCAGAATGGAGTCCTGTCCAAAGAGTCTGTTAAGGGCTTTTGGGAAGTGTGCGTGAAGAGGCTCAACCTTCCGACGCCTTCTTACCAAAACAAAACGTGTACTGCTGAGCTGTTGCTCCTTTTGCTGCTTTGAGGCAGGTTTACATTTGAATTAAATTCAGCCTCCCACCCCGCCCCCCCCAAAAATTCAGTGCTGCCCTTCCACCAAGTTTTCCTCTCTCCGTCTCTGTGTGCATGCGTGTGCGTGCATGGCCAAGTGCGCATGCTCCTGCCTGCTCTAGCGTCTCTCTCACTTTGAAAGACCGCCCGTCCTGTATCATGTTGACAAGGAGAAGACATGCTGGGAAAATGTCACAGCTGAATGGCCCCAAGGGAGACAGCTTTGTCAAATGCCAAGCGTGTGAGAAAGATAAGGCCCACTGGGGTCTGGGGAGGCGGTGACTAAGCGATAGTAGGCTAGGGGCTGGCAATGTCGGTGCCCCCAACATGGTTTTAGTGCCTGTTTCAGAGCAAGCCGGGCGCAAGGGCTTGTCATTAGGGAAGGGTGAAGTGAAGCTGCGTTTAAAATTCAGGGCCCAGCCCCGCCAGTCTGGGCTCTGGGGATAATGAGGGAGCCTGACAGATGAGTTTGGGCATGGAAGATCTGCAGCCCCTTGTGGGGTTTGGAGGGAGAAGCTTCTCAAGCAAGGACACATTTGAATCCTCCAAAGGGCTTTTGAGCAGACTTGGTAGGAGGAGACACAGAAGTCAGCGGGAAGATGTCAGTTAGACATCAGGACTTGTACTCCAGTTCCAATACACATTCCCAGGGCACCTTTTCTGGGACCTTGAAATTTTCCAGTCGCCAATGAAGACGGCAGTGGCTACTGCTGTGAAAGTACAGCATCTGTGGTCTTTGGCCAGGAATCGATTATGTTCTGGACGTTTCCTGAGCTGTATTAAAACCAAATCCATGTCATCAGCAGGCAACAGGTTGGATTCTGTAAGAAGCAAAGCTCATGCTTTGGGGAAATAGAAAGGCTGTTTTTCTCCCTCCCATGTAGTAAAGGGTCATCTCTCAGGAGAGTGTCAAATACTGTTTATTTGACAAAAGCCACATCTGTCCATATCTCTGTACTCCAGCTTGGCACAGGCATATAGAAGGGAACAGTCAGGGACACCTCAGGTACCGGATAGAAAACTGTACCATCATGCTCTAAAACACTGACTTTAGGCAGCAATTACTTCCTTTTATTCACAGGTATTCCCCAAATTCGTGAAGTGCCTGATCATGGGAATTGTACAATGGATGTTTTCTATTCATCCATTCATTTAATGAACATATTGTAAGAACTTATTATCTTCCATGATTGGGGCGTTGGGAGAAACCAGAAAGCACTAATACATGATCTCTCTCTTTAGGAATCTCTTAGAATCGTAAGAGAAAGAAGACATGCAGACAAAAAGGGGTAATTCAATTTAAGAAGTAATTAGCCTCATAACAAAGGTTTAAATAAAGGGTTGTGCATACCACTTCTTATGGGTTACAAGCAAACTATGGCCACCTTAAGCAAAAAGATTTTCTAAGATCCTGAGATAATTCATAAACTAAGCTTCAGAAGGAGAAATTCCCAGGACAACTCCTGGGACTCCCAGATGTGGACTCAGTTTTTAGGAAACTGCTCTAAGCTCCAACTACATTTCTTCTTGTTACTCCTTTTCTGTTCCACTCAGGCTAGCTTGTGGCAGTCTCTTGCACTGTCTCATACAGTGTCCAATCAGAGGCTGTCAGAAGTAGCTGGACACTCTAGCATCGGAGCCCAGAAGGAAGTGGCTCATATTGCCACCCATCCCTCATCAGCGCAGACTAGCCGATATTTTAGGGAGTTGTCACTTTCATCATCCTATTTCCAGGTGAGGTGGGTGAGGTGCTGTGCTTGCCTTAGCCTGGATCAAGGGCCTAGGGGTTAAGGAAGCATCCTCAGAGGAAGAAAAGATGCTCAGCAGAAAGGGTACCAAGGCATCACCTATAAGGGATATATATAGATACTCAGAGGAGAGGTTATGTTTAGATGGTGGAATCAGAGAAAATCCCGAGAAAAGGCTGGAATTTGCACTGGATTTTTGAAGTAGGCCAACTATTAGTGAGTCTGCCTCAGTCACACCCTGCTTCTATGAGAATGCCCTTCCCAATACAGATCTACCCACATAGAGGCACAACCAAGTCATAACTGATGACTTTCATTCCTTGGCAGTGGCGGAGCAGAATGGGTTGGATAGCTGAGTGTCAGTCCAGTGGTTAAGTTGATACAAAGAAAGCTCCTTCCCCATACATTGGGCATTGGTATACCCTACAGGATGCTAGTCAGTTGGTTAGTGGGTTTAGAGTTGAGAAAACATGTAAAAGCCTGAGGTGCCTATGTTTGGTCAGTATATATGGGAAGGTAAGAAAACAGAATCTGAAAGCGACAGATCAGACTCAGTGGGAGGCAGTAGAGATAGAGCATATTTGACTAGGGAGGAAGTGTGGTCAGAGTGTGGTCAGAAGAAAGAAAGAGAGGAATGAGTCATTCCTCCCTTCGGTTTTCCAATTTATTCCAATGCTTGTTAAGGTTCAGTTGTACCGGTACTTTTGGTTTTCATGAGATATACTTCTGTCTTTCCACTTAATTCCTTTAGTGTCAATTTCTGTTTCTTGCTACCCATGAAGGACAGTGGTTATGGACCTGATATGATGGACCAAGAAGTGAGGAACAACATGACAGGCAGCTTGAGCAAAGCTTAAAGGTGAGAGAGTATGGGAGTTAATTAAAGAACAGTAGGAATAGTTTGTTTTGTAAACAAAAGCTAGGAAGTGAGATGGGGAAGTGGGTAAGCCTAGACTGTGAAGACTAAAGGCTTTAGAAGTTAACAGAGGTGTAGGATTGGGCCACTGAATTTTTGAGCTGGAAAGAGTTAATCAGATCTGGTCTTTGGGAAAATCACAGTGAGTGGACATCACTTTTGTAAAGAGAATGCAAAACTCCTGCTTTCCAAAGAGAGGGGAAGAAATTTCATCTTTGCCTCTTCCCTATCTGGCCTGGGATAGCTTATTTCATACTGGATGTGTACCCTTTCCCCTCTCTTTAGTATGGGCAGCACACCAAAGAGAATCTGAGACTCTTCTGCTCTGTCTCCCGGATTAGTCATGTCTAAGCTGGGTGTAGGGAATGGGAATAGAAATTTTTAAAACTCTGAATGGTTAAACTCCTTGAAATATCTATTGTCAGGACAAATTTCTCACCTACAAGAAGGAGATTGTATAAATCAGTGCATTCTGACATATTCTGCTTTTGAGAACATTATTTGGACAGCTCTAAAAAGGCAGAGAAAAGCTGCCTAATGATGGAGGTTGCTAATGATTTTTTAAATTACCAGTGGTATAGAAAAACATCTTCATGCCCACACCCCAGCTCATCCAGCCATGGACAATAAGGAAAGTACAGATCTGCAGTCTCAAATTTATAAGTACCTTGCTTGTCACTGCATGCATTCCCTTTTATGAGCCCTCTGTGACAGGAGGAGAAACATAAGGACTATAGGAACAATGAGTACCAAGTAATTTAGCAGGTTCTGCTATTCTCAGCTGTGATGGCTAATAACCAGGTGAGAAATCAGAGGTGATTTTAAATAAAAATGATTGCCAGCAGTAAGTTGAAAGAGTCCAGGAGTGGCTTAGTTAGTCAGGTACGTCCTGGGGAAACTCGGGGCCCAGAGGAAACTCCTTTGGTGTGAGCTGGGGGATTCCACATGGACAGGATATGAAGAAGTAAGCCAGAGTCATAGTAATCATGCTCAGCCCTGTCATGGCTTCCTGGTGACAGCAATTCCAGCCAATTATTATTATTATTTTTTCCACTTCTTATGCTTTCTGGGGCTGCTAATGGTGGTGAGGTCAAGAGGGTTTTCTCACTTCAACATCACCTCATCACTGCCTGGCACTACTTACTAATAGGTAATTTGCAGGCGACAGTTCTTGGTGGCACAGATTGAGGTGCCAGTGGGAACAATCCCAAGAGGGAAATGGAGAGAAGTCTAAAGAGGGGAAATGCTGACAAGAAGCAGAGTGGTCCATGTATTTTTGCCCATGTTGTGTGGAAAGAGGGCATTGCTGTGGCACAAGGAATGGTATTCCGTTCAGGGTCTCAGTCTCATGTCCTTTAAAATGTGGAGCTGGGAACAGAAGACCTTCAGGGCTTGTCCCTTCTAATGCTTCCGTCCAATCCTGTGGATGACCAACCTCACAGGGGTCTGTCCCCATCACTTGTGGAGGAAGTGGGAGGGACATCATGGCTGCGGGTGAGGTCTATAGTTGGAAGAGGAAAACAGGCATGATGAAACCTGACTGGTTTCTTGGGGGATTTTGGTGGCATTCTGATAAACTGACAGAAACCAATATCTTTCTCTGCCTAACTTTTTCAAGTAGAAGCCAACAGCCAGCACTCTTCCCTGCTGTTTGGGTAGGCAAAAGTGGAACTCTGTATAACCAAAGCATGTGGAATGGGAAGAGCTCACCACCCTCCCTTGACATTTGAAAATTATTGTGGTTTTTTTTTTAAACAGTGGATTCCATATCTCCTTGGTCAATATGATTTAAATGAACAACACTTCAGTTAATCCAATCATCTTACCAGTCAGAAATCCTGTCTATAATTTATTCCTCCCTTCCTCTGTTCTCCCTTCTAAGAGAGAGTTCTGAAGCACGAGTCCAGGACAAGGCAACAAGAACGGATAAACTTTCAAGGGCTTTGTATGTTCAGTGGGGACCAGAGCCATCCAT
This sequence comes from Mellivora capensis, assembly GCA_004024625.1. Taxonomy (NCBI): domain Eukaryota; kingdom Metazoa; phylum Chordata; class Mammalia; order Carnivora; family Mustelidae; genus Mellivora; species Mellivora capensis. Next base: position 4,784 of record PISX010008334.1, on the reverse strand, counting down.
GTAGATGCCGCACAGTGAACTAGCACATGATGGGTATACTCAGTACATTTTTGTCTAAAAATAAAAATAAAGGAAAGATCACACCCTCAATAATTTTGCTCTCTACTTTTTGAGGTCATCCTTTTCCAGAAATTCTCCCCTTCTTGAACTGATTTACGTGTCCCAGTGTCTTCACTGGCTGGCCCTTGTTCCGTCTTCTTCTCTTCCTTTCAAAATCCCCTTCATCCTGTAGGAACCATCTCAATGATGGTCTTTATTTGCCTTTCCCATCCCATAGTTCTCCTCCGTTGTTGGCCAGGGAAAGAAGGAACCCCCATGAGATGCTTCAGAGAAGGAAAGTTTTGGGTTTGCTTATCTATCTTTGTGAATCTCCTCTACTTGGTTTAATTTTGTGGAGGCAAAGGTGCAAAGACTGACTGGGCTTCCCGTGCTGTGGGCAGTGCACCCCGGACCTGTAGTCCTGCAGCCCAGCTACCATGTATCTGCCTAGACAGACCTTGACTCTCTCGGTATATCAGAAATACTAAGCCACCCAGACGCCTTGGCTTCACTCTTTGCTGCGTTGCACCTTTAAGGATTCCGTCATCATTTAGGAGTGGGAAAATGCCACAGCCTATGAGCCCAGCCATGAAACTTTAAGGCTATTTGTCCCAAACCGAAAGGGAAGTGGACACACCTTCTAGTGTATAACAGCAGTAAAGGTTTGTGAAGAGGATACTCAGCTGTGATTCCCAGTCTGGCTTGAGCATCTTTCTTTCCCAAGCCTTCAATGTGACACGGACCTTTCTTTTCTGAGTCAGTCCCCTTGGTGGCTTATATTACCTTAGCGGACTTTAGGTCCTTCATCTTCCTTCTGAGCCCAAGCTCCGAGCTCTCTTTCAATTGTCTAAATGTCAGTTTTTGCTCCCAGCAGACCTTGTTAGTTTACTAGGTCAATTTTAAAGGTTCTTTAAAATGAAATCATACATTTTTAAATTTATGAGGCTGAATTTTCTTGGCTATAAATGGCAGCAAAAGGGAATCAGGTTTTAAAACTTGCTTTAAGGTATTGAGCAATTGTGTTTGTAGTGATTTTACAATCCTGTGGGCATTTATTTTGAACTTATCATTTGATGCCATAGGTTGACCACTTCTCTTTTCTATGTCAATTTCTCCTCTAAGTTTTGTGCCTCAGCTCAGCACAGGAGTGTCACTCCTTGAGACAGGACAATGTTGCTTTATGTATTGCACTCTGTTCTATTATAAGATTTTAATAGGTGAAGTCAGAGCCTGCCGCACCCAGACACTGAGGAGGCAACACGTGTTCCGTGTGGGCTATACAGTCATAGAACCCACTATCCTCTAGTGGGTTCTATCCACTATCCAGCTCTAGACATGCTGAGGCAGTGTTTTCCTTTTTCTCAATATAATTCCACTCTCCCAGTGTATCAGCCCTAACTAATAAGGCCGGGGAAGTCAGAATAGTGCATGTGTCTCACCAGCACACAGAACATTCAGAGCTTTGGGTTTTGCCCAGCTGACCAGGTGGAAACTCATCAAGGTGTAGCAGAGGAGAGGTAAACCCACATCAGTGTGGAGCCAGGGGAAGAGAGAGCAAAACTGAGCATGATTTTAACTGTTTACCATGTGGCCTGGAGAAGAGTCTATAGAAATAGGAGTGATTTAGCTCTCAGAGATTCAGTTTTCCATTTTGGTCTCTCCTTCCTTATAAAAGATCTCCTAGGTCTTTACTAACATGAGAAAAAAAACCTTAATATCTCCATTCAGATATCCACTTGTCTTCATGACATTGCATCAGATGACTAATGGATACTTCAAATTTAATGTGACCAACCCAAGGTGCTGAGATCCTTCTTCCAAACTCGCTCCTTTGACCGTCTTCCCCTCCTAGTAAATGCTAACTCCAGCCTTCTGTTTGCTGAGGACTCATACCTTGGAGTCACCCCCGAAATCTGTCTCTCACATTCCATATTATTTACAACTGTAATCTCACTGGATTTGCATTCACACCATATCCCGAACCTGATCACTTGCCATTGCATCCATTTCTGCTGTCCTCATTCAAACCACTGTACATTCCTCCTTAGGTTGTTGTAATAGTTCCCAACCGATTCCCAGCTTCCATCTGACTTCCTAACACTCTGTTCACAGCACAGGACACGGAATGATCCTTTCCAAGTCAAGTCAGACATTGCCACTCCTTTGCTTCAAATCTACCTATGCGTCCTCAAGGGTCCCATTTCTCCCTGACTTTACCTCCTACTTCTTTGCCTTACACTTACTCCTCCTGGCTACTCTGCCTTCCTTGCTTCTTATGAACTTATGGGGCACCCCCCTGCCTCAAGTGTTCTCCTAGGGAAATCTGAGTCGCTCGTTTCATTTCCTTCAGATCTTACCCCCATCTTACCTTCCCAACGAGACCAATTCTGACGGTCCTCGATAAATTGTGTCCCCACTGAATACTTTCTGCCATGGTTCTTTCTTTTGCTTTATGTCTTAGGACTCATCACCACCATGCCAGTGTCTGGCATACTGTAAGAGCTGGCTAGGACTGAGTAGCAAACCTTTCCCACCCCCAAAACCCAGTGACAACAGTCATTTATTTTTCATACTAGCACATCTGTGCATTGGCTGAGATTTAGGCGGTCCAGGCTGAGTTTGCCTTCATGGTCTGGTCTGGCTTCCTCCTTACCTTGCAGGTAAGACTCAGGTGGCCTCCATGGATTTCATCCAGGGACCCATGTAGGAGGCACAGAAAGCTCTTCTCATAGTGATGGCAGGGGTACAGGATGAGACCAATCTCCAACACATTTTGAAGACATTTCTGGCTGCCTTTGGTAAGGATAGCATATTGAGGGTCAGTTTTTGTGTGTGTGATGTGTTCATCATCTCTGTTTCGTTTTGAGATACAATGTTTCTGTTTGTCAGATACAACCCCAACACATGGCTCACTGTCACTTCTTTTGTTCAAATATCACCTTTTCAGAGTGACTCTCCCAGACAACTCTTCCAGAGATAGCACTGCTTATTCTACTTCCTTGCTCTGCTATATTTTAAAATAGCATTTATCTCTATATAACGTTAGACCAAACATATGTTTGTATGTTTCTTTTGTCTCTCCTACAACAATATAAGCTTCATGAGGGTAGACTGTCTTGTGCACTGAGGAATTCTCAACACCTGGAACAGTGCTCGAGGCCTCAAAGCCTTTCAATAAATATTGCTGAATGAATGATGAGAAACCATTACCAAAGGGGTCTAAGACTGTGTTAGAAGAGAGGGCTTTGTCCCTGAATTATGTGGTGTTACGCTGCAACAGCCATTTATTCCAGGAAAAGCTCTTTTGGACACAACATCAATATTTTTGGCATTTGTGTGTGTGTGTTTTTTATTTGCTCATAAAACACTGCACCCCTGAGAGAGCGTCTCTAAATTGTTCTTGATATTGCATGTGATGCTTTGATTATTTCTGAAATTCTCTGAGTCTGTAATGTATCTATACCTCTTGTCTGCAGATACTTTGAAAATGGGAGAGCTGAGCTAAAAATATTCAGAAGTAGCTAAGCAGTCAGCATTGCTTCACCCTTGCGCACTGACTGCTTCTGTGCCTTATCCTTGCATCTGGTATCAAAACAAAAATCTTTAACACGGGAAGATATTCTAGTCCTAAAGCAATCTATTATTGTCACAGATAATGAACAAGGCAGCTTCTGAAAACACCCAAACAATGTTCCCTAACCTGTCTCTCCAGGCACCTACCTTGCTCCTACAATGAGAATGTTATAGTCAGATTCATCCTAAATAGCTTTGCTTTTTTTTTGTTTTGTTTTTGTTTTGTTTTTTTGTTTTTTTAATATATTTTTAAAATTTCTTTTCAGCATAACAGAATTCATAGTTTTACACCACACCCAGTGCTCCATGCAATGCGTGCCCTCTATAATACCCACCACCTGGCTCCCCCAACCTCCCACCCCCCGCCCCTTCAATAGCTTTGCTTTTATATAATTTAGAATTATAATAATTTTAAAATCTCACATATTTGTATAGCATTTTTCCTTTTTTGGAGCACTTTCAGATCACATGTATTTTTTTCCCGTTTTACATCAAAATAGCCCCATTTGACACAGGACAAATGAGGCCCAGAAGACTTCACTGACATCTTTAAGGTCAGTGGGCTAACTAGTGACCAAGTCAAAATCTCCAGCCTTCTGTGCCGTATAGATTGTGAATACTGAAATATTAAAGTAACCCCTTCTGATACTCAGTATTGACTTTCTTTTTTCTAGATTTGAAAATATATCGTAAGGTTAAAAAGTAAACTTACAATAAATGAAAATGTGCTTTGGCAAAGCTGTAGGGCCGGGTGATCAGTTATGTTCTCTCCCTATAGCCCCATCACCATATTTATGAGTACAAAACCAGGGTGGTTTTAATGGCGTAGATGGGCACAACAAGGTAGTATGAAATGTCAAGGAAATGTGTTTAAGGGGAGGGGGGTTTGCCCAAATCATATATATGATGAGAACATGTCTATTAATGTACTAGAGTTTTCTTTGCCAACCCTATCTTTCTCAAGCCCTCTCACATGAAGGCTTAGTCCTGGTCAGTACTTGAACCAATCCTGACCAGGGGATCAGACCTCCATATGATGGGGTCTAGGGTTTTCTGTCATGGAGCAAGTGTCTGGTATGTGCTCTGGGCACCCATATCCCCATCAAGTCCATATCTCCTTTTGGCCACTGCAGGGGTCAGTTCCAATGACAGGGTTTCTTTTTTGTTTTTTT